>JAUEKX010415965.1:0-17030 GCA_031834005.1 Dendronotus venustus
TATAATTTAAAAAGAAATTAAAGTATTATAAAATTATTTATCTCTAAATAAAAAAAAATTGTGTAAAAATGTTGAAAAAAACGGTAAAAAAGTTTAATTTACTTTAAAGAAAGCAAATTTTTCGATGTTCCCACAGAACCGCGAAATAGTAATAGAATGAAATTTAATTTTTTAGATCGGTTCAACGCGAAAAAAAAAATTTTCCCTTAGGGCACAGAATTTTAACAATCATGTATAGAATTATTATATTAAAAGTCAAAGTACTGTAGGCTAAAATTCCTTTTATCTAATATTTTAGTGCTCGCTAAAGATCATTTTGAAATAAAACAAAATAGTAAAACCTATTGTATCAAAAGATATGATAAAAAATCAAAAGTATATGCCACTTTTTTTTAATCTTGCCCTGTGAAATGGACATAGTATGGATCAAATTTGTTTGTGTTTTATTATTGCGTTTTCCAAGTTCGGCGGTCAGTAATAAATAGATCTTGGAAATTGCAGTATCAACAAACCATTTCTAATTTTTTTGGGAATACACAAGGCTGATTATCAGCTTGGTTTAAATAAATAAAAATATATAATTTTTAGAATAAAAATGACGGTGTTTCTCTTGGTCTATTTGTGAATTTTGGATAACTATGAATTATAACTAACGCAATCATGCAATGTTGCACTTATTATTATCTTTTTTATAGGATTCTTACGATACTTAATCGTCAAGGGAATGTTTATCTTTTAGCTTGTTGTCCCTTTAATAAATAACATAATTGAGATCAAACAAAAACTTATTGGCGACATCGAGATTCTTTAAAATCATACAACTCATAACAGTAAACTAATTTTTTAATTCACCAATAAAAAAAACAAAAACAAAACAAAGGAAACAAAAATACTAACTTCACCATCTGTATCGATTACTGACTGTGAAACATCGATGTCAAAACCAGAATCGTTTAGTATTGAAACCTGTTGTAATACAATAATTATGATTAACATATAATATAGATATATATATATATCGAAAAATAGCAATAGATATATATTATGAAATTTATTTTTTCAGATTGTGAAATTAATTTTAAAGTATAAAAAAGGCTATGAATTACGAGGGATTTACAAGGTTCAAGGTATTTTTTTGCTTGCGGGCCACAACTCAAAAGTGGCTTAAGCCAAAAACTTTAATCATTAGTTTTTCGTGAAAATTAAATTCTAAAGCGCTATGGGCGTTAAAATTGGTAAACTAATTTCACAAGCCATAGTAGATTATAACAACATCATGACGTTATTATTTTTATAACTTTTAGTCTACTATATAAAAGCGTAAGGCCTCTCTCTGTAACTTTCGTTTTCTAATTTTTGATACCCGATTATTTTTGGACGGCGGGTTTTAATTTAGTGAGTTTGACCACTATGTCCGTGCTCAATCGCAAATTTGTTTTTTTTTTCACAAGGGGAAAAAAAGCGGGAAAAACCAAAATAAAACAAATATAATATAATTTTAAGATACCTGTTCAGGTATCGAAGCTTCTCCATTAGTTTCCTACGATGAAAAGAAAATCACAGGAATGCATTTAAATGAAAGTAGCAGTTAATAACTTAGTGATGTTAATGTTTACATAAAATTTCCGGTTAACAAATAACAAATCAAAAGTTTCCCACTAGACAAATGAAAGAAGATTTTAGAGGTTGATCGATACCATCTCGTATAATTTCTGCAGTACAGCCACAAATCTTTAATAAAATTATCCATTACCAGTTTAAATTACGCTATTTTTTTACATAAAACACGGGCATTGTTGAAAATTGCTAGCATAATACAAGCTGCAGTAGTGTGAGAAAATGTGACTTTGTTCCTTTTAACAATATTAATAGGTGAAAAATAAAACAAAGTATTTTTAAACAATAGATATTTACCTTATCTTCATTTATATCAAGCTTTAATAACGTAGATGTACGTCTCTTTTGTGTTTTACTTGATTGCGTACAAGTGGATGCTTTTGTTTTTAAATCAAACTTTGAACAGGTAGCAGTGGGGATCTGTTCATCCAATTTCAACATAGTACCATGTTCATTTTCCATAATATTTACCTAAAACAAGTATAAGAAGGATTTTAAATAAGTTTGTATTTCAGTTTACTCAAAGAGACCAGCTCCAAATATATAAGGGTCTAGTTAGATAATGTTTTTTTAACCAAAATTGTTCCTCTGAATTTAAAGATTTTTACAATTTTCTAAAATTAACCTTCAAACATACCTTGAGTAGGTATAACTAGAATTAACCCATTAGAATCGCAATGAAAATGATAGTTAAAATTTAATAATGTGAAACTAATTACACAAAATATTATACAAGTGCAAGGTGTACATAAAATAAAAAATGCCAATTTAGACAAAAATTAATTACCTCTTCGGAATTAATGGGCGCGTCAGAATCATCATCAGTAAAAGTTACTGGAATCAGCTGAATGAGAGTTAAATATTTCATACAACATGATTTTATATGCTATTGCATTATGTGGTAATTTATTGATTATAGAAACATTATAGAAATGAAAGAAAGTTATGCACACCACCTACCATAGATTCTTTGACTTGTTTTTCTCTCTAGAATAAGAAATTACGAAATGAAAGATCTTTCCGTACCGTACCTATTAGACACGATTAAACAATCGATAATAAATAATCATTTTGCATCTATTTGAAGTAAAATTTTGCGCCTTTATCAATAACTGTACCTGATCCTCGTCCCCAAATAGTCGTTCTCTTTTCTTCTTCTTCTTCTTTTTCTTCTTATTCATTTTTCCCCTAAATTCAATACAAAATAATCCATACAAAGAATATATTCACAAAATATTTCACAAAAAGAAAATTTTATATTCTTTATGTTCACTCACATTAGCATTGGTGAACTTGACAGAACTTTGACTTGAGACTAAAACATTAATACACAATAACACATTTTATAAATTTCCATAATAAGAAAACATGGCTAACAAGACAGAAATGAGCACGAGGGCGGTGTTCCAATATTCTGCAGTAAGTCGTCTGAAAAGCAGAGTGTTAATTGAACTGTGAAATGCTAATAATGAGGCTATTTAGATTTAAATCACACAACCATTCTAGGCCATTTCGAATTATGCTCTTTTTATCGCCCAATTGAAATCTCAGATCTTCTCATTGGACGTCTGTGTTACTGATGCTATCAATATTAATAGTGTATGTGCATCTTTCAATAGTATAGTAAAAAACGTAACTGATATTCACACTCCTTTGATTCAAAAACGTATCAGTAGTAAATCTGTACCTTGGATAAACCTACTGCCTTACTTAATTAAGGTTATTAAAGAATGCAACTACTTAAAGTAGTACATCATGTAACATGGACATGGTTAGGGCTTTCCTTGCTTGCAGCGAAAGTTTTAAATCAAAGCAAATTACTAATTAGCTTACGTAATTTTGCTCAGTTACTGAAAAAATTACAAAAATAAACTTACTTCAGCTGTAGGATGTAGTATATCTACTTTATTTTCATTAACACGCAAAGTTTTCTAAAAAAATGCATAACATATGAAAAATATACACATAAAATGTTATTAGATAAAGTAATAAAAAAAGGAATGATACCTGTTATAAAATGTAGGTTATTAAAGAAAAGAAAAACGAATAGGTTATTAATTTAATAAACTTACTTTTGGAGTAGGAGGTATTATATTATCTTCTTCTTCTTCTTCTTCTTCTTTGTTTGCACATGAGGTTTTCTACAAATAAAATGCATAATATAATAAATAACAAATGTTATTGGATTTGGTAATCAAATTACCAAATAATTGGTAATACCAAATGATTACCAAATAATTTGGTAAAAAAAATAAGTTGGAAAAATAACTTTTGATTAGTAACAACATTCAGAACAGACAAATTCTACTTTGGTAGCTTAAAGATGTAAACAAGTACTAATATTTTGATGTAGACCTTAGTTACACATTAAAACCTAGCATGTGATTGACAGAATAGGGTGAGGTGTTTTTTCACAAATTAGACAATATTTCATGTATATACTTTTAAAGACAACAAATAAACCAAATAGTAAATACCTGATGGAAGATGGGTGATACGGACATATCCTTGTGTGATTTCTATAATTTATTGAAAAATAATAAAATGGGAACAGTCTGCCTTTTGACAATAAATACTAACAATCGTATTTAGTAATTAAGAATGCAATCTTTCTAAATCATCAATCTTCATCTTTGTCACAATAAAAGTAAAATGAAAAAGATTCTCATATCAAACTTTTCTTCTAAACAATTTTGCATATTTTAAAAATCATAAGATTCTGAATTTTTGCTTGCCTGATTTCTACAAATCAATTGAGATTCTACATATAAACTTTCTTCTCACAAGAAAGAAACATGGAACTGTCAACATTTTGTGGATACTTTGAATAAAGACTAAACATTATTATTGACTAAAAATGGCATAAACATGTGTAGCAGTTCAAAATGCATGAAAATCTGCACAAAAAAAATTCTTAAAAAAAGAAAAAAACATGGCTCATAAAGAAATATGATAATTAAATAAGAAACAAAAAGAATGAAATAAAAAAAATATTGTGTATTCAATAAAAGGCATCCATTCAGCATTGATGATGCAGTTTGGGGGTAAGGGAATCAATCAACAGTTTAAAAATATAAGGTTTCAAACTATTTAAAAAACACTTGATTTAAGGATTTACGGTTTGTAAATTATTTAAAAAAAATAGATCAATAGATTAGCAACTTAAAAAAATATGAATTTATTGATTTATCGAATCTACTTCTAAACATACTTCCCTTTCCTAGAAAACCAATGTTACTGCCAAAAAAAGATTTACGAAAGACTTACTAAATTACCTTATAAGGGAAACAATCGTTTGCCATTTCTTTCTCTATAAATTTAAATGATTTAAATATAGGATGTTGCAGTGAATTACTAAAAAGTCTAATATTAATTAAAATTAACTATTTAAATTTGTGTAGTACTCACTCCATTCAGATCGAAAAAAAATTTGCAATTTAGGATGCTGATAATTGAAATATTAAAAAATTATGCTGCTTTTTGTTCTTATCATAACTTTCTAGGGTTTTTTTGTACCTATAACTGTATCAAGTAAGTGATTGACTGCATGTCGAACATCTAAAATAAACAAATACATCTTGTAAGATGTTGTTATAAAATCAAGGTTTTTATGTAAGATGTTGTTACAAAATCAAGGTTTTGTCATTGTTGCTTTAATGAATTACCTTGGAACTTTACATAGCTAGAAAACAAGAAAATGTATTGCAAAACCATAAAACTAACAAAGAATTAAAAGTTAATAGTAATGAAACTTACCTTTGTTTACTGGCAATAAACTTTGATGTACGTTCAATATCTAATTTCAAAAAAAGAAATGTTAATGTTATTGTGTTTGGCGGTTTCAAACAAAATCAACAATCATAGACTACATGAAATATGTGAACTAGTGATGTCAGTTATTTTATCAGAAAGCAGCAAAGAAATAACGCTAGCCAAATTGTTTGCATGACCAATGATCGTGTTGTAAAGTAGTTGATGTTTAATGACGATAAGTTTCATCGTACTGGAAGAGTTTCACGCTCGCTTTTGGAGCAAGTGGTGAAAAATGAGAATGTCAATACTGATCAGTTTATCAACATATCAATGAAATGATATCTCTGTCTAAGGTTTGATATAGGGGGTTTGTTAGTATGGCCATACACACAATGCAACTTTACAGCCACCCTACTGCTGAGCTCTTTTGTGCATCTTTTGGATCACACAATCTCAATCTAAATGATAATCTGTCTAAAAAAATTTGGAAGCTAATTTGTTTTGCATTGGGCAGGTTTTCATTTGATTTATGTGCAACAAATATAGACTTTAATTTAGACTTTAGATGACAGTACTGATTAGTTACAGTACTGATTTGATGAGTAAAATTAAATCAAATTAAAATTAACTGACCTTATTGCATGAGAGCAAGGCTTCGGGAAAATCTTCTTGGTCATTACAAGAGTCCAAAATACACTGTAATACAAAAGTACAAAAATTTAATATTGTGACGAGAACATATGCTTTTTACCTATTCCTGAAAAATCAATATACTGTAACTGAACTAATATAAAAAAGCAATATATTAATATGAAAAGAAACTAATACATAAAAAAAGATCATAAATATTATAAAAAAATAGGTATACTTTGTATGCTATAAAAGCCAGCACCTTTTGGCATTATTATTCAAAATTTGAATGGTAAGATTTTTTAAACTTACCTCAGACTGGCAAACGAGTAGTCGCTTATTAGAAGTAACCTATAAATAAAAGATTAATCAGAATAAAGACTCTAGTATAAATATATACATGTATATAAAATTGTATACTATAAAAAACTACCTTAAATGATAATAATTAGCAGTAAAAAAATATTTTTAAGGATTTCTTTTTTATTGCTTATAGATTATTTTAAAAAATTATAGAAATTTTAGGAACTTCCTTTGATACTATCCCCTTAAAAACAACTTGATAATAATCTGGGTATATTTCAAAAGAGATTAATGTTTATTCAGGTGTTACATGCAATTCTAATTTTAATAACTTTATTCAAAAACGTTAAAAACTGATTGAGTAACTTTTAGGATAACTACAGTTTTAGAGCTTTGTATGTAATAATCTAAAGTTTTAAAGGAGAGTAGAAAAAATCATAATGAGAACTAGTTTTTCAATTGGCTTAAAAGTCTATGATCAAACAAAAATAAACAGTTTGCTTCTTTGTATTTTTCAAAAATAATTATATATATAGTACTATGTAAAAATAATTATAATTACTTCATCCAACGTCAAAGGAACTTTGCAATTCTTGTCCTAAAGAAATTGTGCAAAAGGAGTACAAAATTATTTATAAAAGAAATATTTCAAATAAAAATTATCAAAATAATCATAAAAAAAATTATTTAATACTTACCCTACGCCACGGTAAGTTTCTGTCTCCATAATCATACCTAAGCTCTTCATTAATATTTATTTGTTTTGTGGAAAACAAACGAAGATGAGGAGATCCATTGACATTAGTAACTACCATCTTACAGTTTGCTTTACAGCGAGGTGAATCGTTTACATAGCGACAAAGGCAATCGGATAATGTTGCATCAATGCTGTTTGTAAAATAAGATAAAAAAAATCAATCCCATGAAGATATTATTTTATTTAAATGATAAACCTTTGTTTCATTACATTTTATATTAGAAAGTATTTGATTTCAATTACAAGTACTTTATTTTCATGGATAATCACAGGAAGCCTTAATAATCCACTACTAAGCAAATAATTCATTTTGTCATCAATAAATATATCCATATAATAATTAATATGTGACATTTCATGTGATTTTATATGTAATGCCATAGAATTTCATTAAAACAATGTTACTCTTAAATGTTAAAAACAGTAATATTTTAGGATTACACTTGATAGGATGATACAAACCATATTACGTTTATATGTTTGAATTTATCCATTTGTATCAGTCATTTTTTTTTTTCTATTAATTGCACAGTGCTTGTAATAAATAAGTGATTTATACCAAACAGAATTCAGTTATTTTGCACTCTAATGATAAATAGGGGATATAGAATTTTTGATAAATCCTAAAGAAATATCAAGGTCAGTGATCTGTAAAAAGGTCAGTCATCTGTAAAAATACAGATTTAAATATTCTATTTAGAAAGAAATTAAAATTAAGCATGAACAGTGGTCCAAAAATAGCGTCAATTTTTGATAAACAAATTCAAATTTAAGCTTACCCCAAAAGTTGTTTAGCCGTTTTTTTACCTAGATTTGGGACAATCCTTTAAATGTATTAAATGTGGTATCTTAAGGTTGTTTAGCAGTTGTTTAATTTTTGAGCCAATTATGGGATGTGATAATGTGATAGGATTTGCTAAAAAAGTTTATTGTTATATATGTATAAAAAAGTTCACCTGAGAGATTTGCCATTAAATTTGAAGAAAAAAACAAAGGATCCATCACCATTTTCAAAATTGGAATTCAAACTGTCTTCACCTTGTATGGAGTCTTGCAACAAACCTCTGTATTCTAACAAAAATGTGTTCTTTTCAAATGTTTTTGTTGCAAAAACTCCATAACCTAAATATATAATATTATGTATAATAAAATTCATGCATATTTCTTTATTTTTCATTATTGAGCATTAGTTTAAAAAAACTATAAGTGCAAAGATATATATTATAATAAATAATATAAAATCAAATTGTACCGATTTTTTCACTGATAAACTCTTTGATAAGTCCATTTTGATCAGTTGAGTTATAACAATGAGATTTTTCTATGGCAACTTCCTCCTTTTCTATTCTATTCCTGGTTCTGTGTGAGATCTAACATTTTTTAATACAAAGATATTATAAAAACCATAAATGAAATTATACTAATAACTTGAATTTAGTTTTGAGTAGCAAAAAAGGTTGATGTGTTTGAAGGGATTCACCCAAAATATTACTTTCTAAAAATGCCTATATCTATATATATTGTGATTTAAAGATATAGGTTTGAATAGAATTTCTGCAAAACTTCTAAATTGTTTCACATCAAAATCTGTTAACTTATCATCAGTGGAACCACCCTACAGTGACATTAAACAGTTGTAGAAATTCTATGCACATAAATTAATTTACACAAAAAGTCAACAAAGGAAATAGTTTTGCTACTTACATTTTCTTGTTTGGTTGATAGGATACTAACTTCTGTGTTTAATTCATAGTTAGTAGAACCCTACATTAAAGTTGATATAATATATTGTTTAAATTTCACACAATTTGTGTGTAACAAGTAAACAAGATAATATATAATTCTTAAAATTTCAATGTAGACAAATATTCAATTTTATTGTTTTCAACACTAACAACAAAATCAAAATTCAATCAATTTTTCTCAATATAATTTTTTTAAATTTCTTAATACCTTGACAGAAGAATCTTTTTTGAGCAAAAATATTCATAATCAAGAAATTATTTTGTAAAGTACTTGTGTTTAATCTGTCATTAAGCCAGTATATTAAATAGCTTTGTCAGAAGTCACGGTCCCTATAATGTCCATGTCTGTTAATGTGTCGCATGTACGTCATTTATAATTTCATAGTCCAAGAAAATAATTTCTAGTAAAAAAAAGACAAATACATTAATGTCATAAATGTCAAATACTGTTATTTTGACATGATGTAAATTTTTTACATCTTTATTATTATGCGATTAAGGTACTATACTGATGATAAAGTCAATTTTGGATTTGCTTTCATTTTGTAACATGATAAAAATCAAATTTTCAATATTTTTCAAAAAAAATGTCAAAAAAGGTTCTGGTTCTACTGAAAATTATTTTATCGATAATCGGTATTACTATTCCGCGGAATTACCCCGAGCGAGCCAGAACGAGCCAAAATGACCCCGAGCGAGCCATAATGACCCCGAGCGAGCCATAATGACCCCGAGCGAGCCATAATGACTCCGAGCGAGCCATAATGACCCTGTGCGAGCCATAGTGATTGTTTTCATCCTTGTCTTCCAACATCCTCAAGATACACAAGCAAAAGAAAGAAAAAATCTCGTTGAGTTTGTAATTACCTGCATGCATTTTCTTCATTTTGAAATTAAATAAACTGATGTCTTTTTTGACAAACTTTCTAATTTACTTATCTACCTTTCGGTAGATGCGTCAAATTCCTTTTCATCCAGTTTCTTAAGTACCATTTCAATCTTATGTATTGTTAAATAATCGTAATATGATTGGTTCCGAAAAGATATACCATAATATTTTGGCTCGCTCGGGGTCATTATGGCTCACTCGGGGTCATTTTGGCTCGTTCTGGCTCGCTCAGGGTAATTCCGCGGAATAGTAATACCGATAGATAATACATACTTGATTCTTGTCAAGTTCAATTTCCAACCTTTTAATTATCTAAAAAGGAAAACAAAAACATATTTTGTAAAAGTTCTTTATAGTTCTACATATATATATATATAAGAACTATAAAGAAAAGGTCCAACTACCTAAAATGGTACTCTATGTGAAACCAGTTGTTAACTGCCAATATGAAATGAAAAAAAACCTATTGATAATGCTTACATATTGTTTAAAATTAGTTATCTCTTTGTACCACATGTGACTTACGGGAGGAATGTTCGAATAAAGCAAAATCACTGTTAAACTTTAGTTATATATATATCTGTGACAAGATTGCTGTGTATAAAAATAACTTCTCCACGATTATTATATATATACATACTACAATTACATACCTGGTCAGTATCTGGTCTACCTTCAGGGCTGACATTCCACATTTCACTTATAATACTACTTATAAATTTTATTTCCTTGTCAGTGTAAAGTTGCAAAAGTCGTTGAAATGTAGGTCTTTCATCATTTCTGACTGCCTCTAACAATAATGAATCACTTAATGTAAAACCGAGAACTTCAGACCAAGCACATGATACATCAGATATTATCTCATAAGCAGTTATTGCCAGTGAATATATGTCAGATTCTTTGGAAGGAGATATTACAGTTCTTTTAATTAATTCTGGTGCTACATATGCCAGAGTAAGTCCCTTCAAGCTGTACTTTGTTTGTGTTGTAGCAATGGTACTTTTAATCTGAAACATATCATCAAAGTCTGACACTTTAATGACCAAATTTTCTTTTGTTCCAGATATCAGCAAATTACTGGGTTTCATGTCTCTGTGAATAATGTCTAAATTATGTAATGCATTTAAGCCTGAGGCAGCCTGCTTTATCATATCTACTCTTTGTGAAAAATTAAAATTACCAGATTCATTCAAAATTTCTATCAACTGTGATACAGTATTTACTTCTTCTCCATTTATATTAAGAACACAATACTCATAAATGAAAGCAGATGGTCGGATACTAAATCCTCTAAATCTTGCAATATTAACATTTTTAATTTGGGTTAATTTTTTACAAATCTTCAATATTCTTCGTTTTGAAATAGGTTGGTTGAGAACTTTGACAGCTGCACATTTACTCCGTATTTTGAATCTAAAAACACTTGCAGAGCTGCCTTGACCAACTTTGTTTGTTAGATTTAAAGGTAAAGTTACAACCCATGGTTTCAATAATTCTTCAAGTTTTTCAGACATCTTTTGTCCACTACATTTTGATTTTATTTAAGTCATAGTTTGAATTTGCTAAATTATAAAAAGATATTATATACATTATAGATATATATATATTATATATATTTATTGCATAATTTATTTATATACTTTAACATACAATTTTCCATATAAAATTATATGCAAACATGTTTTTATAAAATGTTTCTTTTTCATTGAATACAGTATATATATTGTGAATTTCCCACACATACCTTATTTTGAACACACATGTAAACAGGCCTACATTTTTGATGACATATATACATAATCCACTTATCATTGTGAACTCATAAACAAACCAAAAATTATTTTAAAAAGTATAAACAGGACATATATATATACTTAATATACATCTTTGTAATAGTTCCCACAAGCCATTACATCTCTCCACCACGAAAACAAGAAGTAAAGTAAGTAAGGTAAACAGTAAAGGCCCTTTAAATACTACAATTTTTTTTTTTTTACACATTATATACATATTATATATAATATTATATAATATATATATTATGAAATTTTCATAAGTAGCAGACTTGGAAAATTGTTTATTTACATGTGTTCAAAATTAGGCAACTCTACGATATATAGAGCTTTTCGATTCACAGTTGCCATTTTGTTTTTGAAGCTGTAAGGCAATTAGTCTAGCTTCCATACTAAATAAAATTCCGCAATTTTTAACATTACATCTAGCTGATGGGCTGATGGGTGAAAACGTTACGAGTTACAAGCAATATATATTTCATTTAAAAGGGCATGTTTTGCAGGAGTTTTACTGTAACAAGGTTTCTGTATCCCCCACAGACCTTTTATATAATGTTGATGACATAACACAAAGTTATCAAAAAGGTCTATAAACAGCAGGTACAAGGGGGGCTTACTTGCACATATGCAAGGTACAGAGGAATCCCTAATATATATTATAGAAAAAAATACCTTTACCAACTCGACATAATTTGAAGTGATTATTTAATTCTGAATTATAATTAAATAAATGTTCAACACATATTTTCTCATCTTCATCAAATTTTAATTTCCTTTCAGTCATGTCGTTTTGACGTTCGCACCGACGACACCGCGAATGGTTTCTGCTTTTCGCGCCCTTTTTGCGAAACACGAACCTACCTAGGAATTAATGCTCAGCACCTTTTTCTCGAAATCCGTTTTCTTTGTTTTTCAGAATCTTTCCTTAGTTTTTCCCCGATTTTTCCCGTAATGTTTTGCCAATTTCCGCTGTCAAAATTTTAACAGAGGGGGCGAAAGCATCCGACGAGGCAATTTTACAAAATATCTGTTCTTGGGGGTATGGTCTCCTGGATAATCGTATGTGTTCTGATAAAATTTCGAGAAAGATTTTCCTTGAAAATTGATATGTGTTCTTATACCATTTTTTGCTTCTCTAAGAAAATTTGACGTTTCTTATAAAAGAATTATGTCTTCTCCTGGAAAATTAGAGGTGTTCTAGAAATCTCTTTAAAAAAGTCGCTCCTGGAAAAAAAGAACAGATATTTTAGCAAAATAGCTCGCCGGCTGCTTCTTAGGGGGCCCAAGCACCCTTTTAGCACCCCCTTTTAGATACGCGTCTGACAACTATCATTTGGCTATTTCAACAACTCGTTTAGCTTAGAATATAATCCAATAAACCATTATTTTAGTTATATTATTCATATACTCTCGGTCCCAGTGATTCCAAAAAGAAATCCTGAAACACAGGTTATCTGGTTTGTAATTTATGTAAACATTTAAAAAGAACTATACTCGCTAAGTGTCTAATCTCAGATGTCTGACTAAGTCAAAATAGATGTAGACTGGTCAGGTGATCTAATTTAATCGCAATAAAAACGTTGAATAGAAATAATATTCGTTTGCTGCAAGTCATGAATTAGTAGCGGAAAAGTTTAGGAATAATATAAGTTTTCAAGACCCAACACTTGGTCAAAAAGCATCCGACGAGTCAATTTAAAAAAATACCTGTTCATCTTAGGGGTATGATCGCCTGGAAAATATTTTGATTACGCGACGTCATAATAAAAACTAAAAAAATGCAATTATCTTTTGAACGGGGAAGCGCTATTACTTATTATTTGAAAGGTAATCTAATAACAGTACAGCAATTAAAGTCACGATATAAATAAAATTATATATTCAAAAAATTCGGTTTGTTTGCATTTTTTATAGCAATATACTCTCATGTTGTGATATGTCGAACTTTAGAATATACGGCTTTTTATCACGATGTCTATTTCTTATATCATTACACCTGAATTGCAGCAAATGGAGAAAAAAAGTTTAGACATAATTGTCTGATTTACATAACTTTAAAATAATGCTTTACGCTACACTCTTTCTTCATAAGAATTCTTACATTCTTATACATTCTTATACATGTTATTAAGCCGGTTTTCTACTTAGTGAACATTTTCGTAAGAAAGAATAAAATTAATTTTCAACAAGATATTGTACAGTATCTTAAAGTTTCTTTTTCATAAAATATGTACTCTTGTTGTTGAAATGAATTTGGCCTCCTGCTTATTTTCAACCTTTAGATCTAGAAAGTTCTACAACCTAGAAAAATGGAAATTTTTACCAAATAAACTCATAAAAGTTTAAGAATCACTTAAGAAAACTTTCAGGCTAAAATTCAATAAAAAATAAGAATCAAAAGGTTCTTATAAAAAGTAAAAAAAAAATTATAAAGTATAAAGGAGGTTCTCCACAAAGATCAGAAAATACAATCAGTAGTCGAAAATAAGATATTTTTGATTTACTTAATTTTTAAATGCTCAGATTTATACAAATTGTGATTCCCTCTAAACTTCAGGAAATGCAGTTCAGTATTTACATTTATGATTTAGTTCCCCTTAAACTTCAGCAAGTGCAGTAGAGTAATGAAAATAGATGTTTTTTCATTAATTTTATTTTTTATTCACAAGTTCAAAATTGTTAGTTTCCTTTATGTTTATGCGAATATATGATTGCCTCTAAATAGGTAAGGCAGAATAAGAGTAAAGTTGGACGTATTTGATTTACTTAATAAATTTATCTTAAAATATGATCAATGATATCTAAATTTTTAATATGTCTTAGATTAAAAAAAAACGTGTGATTCCATTTTTGCATTTTTATACTTTCTCAGAGGCGGATTAATAGTAGGCAAACATTCAGTTAGAATTTTTGATTTTATATACTTTTTAAAGGTGGAGATCCACTCCAGACAGGACAGGATCGGTACAGAAATGTCAGTTTATTATGTTCTGATCTGCAATATTCACTACATGGAACAAAACAGAATGGAACAGAAAATTTTTGATTTGATTCTCCTTGAACTTTAAACAAATGCAGTTAAATGATCAAGTTAATTATTTTTGATCTACTTAATTTTAATTTTTAATTTTAATAGGTGGAAACCCAGGTTCTCGTCCTATTATAAATTTAGTTAAAATGGGAAAGTTAGGGTAAAAAAGATTTCAGAGTCGAAGTCTACGATAAATTTTGTTTAAATATTAGAAAAAATACAAAATAGATGAAAAAATTTACACCACAATCTCGATTTTCAAGATACTCTTAGCAGAATTTGGCCAAAATTGTATTAAATATCCTTATGTTTATAAAAAGTGATTCCCCCGAAATTTCAGTAAATACTGAAAAGTAATGAGATTAGAAATTTTATATTTACATGTTAATTATACCTAGATTTATGCCAAATATGATTCCCTTTAAACTTCAGCTAATGCAGAAAAGGAACTAAACTATAATTTTTTATTTACGTATTAATCATTCTTACATTATATAACAAATATGATTCCCCCTAAACTTCAGGTAATGCAGAATATCAAAAAAATTGTACAATTTTTACATTAAATAAAATCAAATATCTTCGAAATCTATCCGAAATGTAAACAAATAATTGCACGAGCGAATGTGAGGGTTTGCGACAAGTTTCGAACGTTCGAAAACTAATTATAATCACAACAGCACAACATTTTATTACAACAATAAAAACAAACTACAAGACAAATTGAATATATTTTTTTATTAAACATGAACATTAGTTATTATAAAATTAAAATATTTTGTTACATGGCTATTCCTCTGACTTTTCTTTTTTCTCTTATATTTTTATTCTCTTATATTTTTATACTTCTAAACGTCGAAAATAATCCCGCCAGAAAAAATCGTGCAATTAGAGAATCGAACCCATGAAATTAGAGATTAATAACTCTGTTTTGGTCTGCGGAAATAGCTTACGAAAGATTTCATCATACGATTATAAAATAAAGTGATTCCCCCTAAACTTCAGGTAATGCAGAATAATAAAAAGATTGTAAAATTTTATTTAAATAAGATTAAATATCTTCATGCTTATAAAATAAATTGATTCCCCCTAAACTTCAGGTAATGCAGAATAATAAAAAGATTGTACAATTTTTATTTAAATAAGATTACATATCTCCATGTTTATAAAATAAATTGATTCTCCCTAAACTTCAGGTAATACAGAATAATAAAAAGATTGTATAATTTCTATTTAAATAAGATTAGATATCTCCATGTTTATAAAATAAATTGATTCCCCCTAAACTTCAGGTAATGCAGAATAATAAAAAGATTGTATAATTTCTATTTAAATAATATTAAATATTCTTGTGTATAGAAAATAAAGTGATTCCCCCTAAACTTCAGGCAATGCAAAATATAAATATAAAATTAAAATATTTTTATTCAAATAATATTAATAACCATCCTTATTTTTATAAAATAAAGTGAATTCCCCCTAAACTTCAGGTAATGCAAAAATAATAAAGAATTAGAAATTTTTTATTTAAATAATATTAAATATTTTTATTTTTAAGAAATAAAGTGATTCTCCCTAAACTTCAGGTAATGCGGAATAGTAATTTGAAAATACATATTTTATTTATATATTAATTATACGGAGATTTATGCCAAATTTTATTCACTTTAAACTTCATGTGATGCAGAACTATAATAAAATTGGAAAATTTTTTTAAATAATACTAAACATCCTTATGTTTTATGAAATAAAGCGATTCCCTTTAAACTTCAGCTAATGCAGAATTAATCGATTAGTGTGATTTTAAACTATGTCTTATTTGGGAGTATTCTAAAAACCATTTCTACGAGTTATTAATTTATTAGGATGCTCTATTTTTACGCAAACGTTATTTGATAATAACAACCCCGTCAAAATATTTCGCTAGTTGTGATCCTCCGTTTTAAGTGAAGGATGAAGGCTATACTTTAAAACAAGAATTTAAATTCGAGGCGAGATTCTATTTAGTAAATTTAACCTCTTTTTTCGTAGTCAATCGCAATTTTTATTTTTATTTTGACGCAAGGAAAGCGCGCATGGGAAAAGGCAAAAAAGTCAACAAATTTAACGAGATAGATCAAGCTTAAATATAATTAATTTTAACGATTTATACGTTGCTTGAGAAATAAAAACCAAAACATGTTTGTTTTTATAAAAACTGTTTTTAAAAATTGAAAAAAAAAATGAAGAAGAGCAATGACGATGCGTCAAAAAAAACTTTGAATGGCAATATATATTTTAAAGGAGAAGAGCTACGAGGATGGTTGATTCCTCATTGGAAAGGTATTCGGAGGGAATATTATTTAAATAAAAGGGCTACAAGATGTTGAATTAAAGTATATAAAATATTTTATTTAAAATTTAACTAATTATACAGGAAAGCGAGGGTGCATAACTGAATATCACTCAGGTTGAGGTTTAGCACAATAATGAACGCCAGTCTTCCCGGCTAGTATTATAAAACTAGAAAATT
>JAUEKX010416075.1:4766-17029 GCA_031834005.1 Dendronotus venustus
TATTTAGTAGCTTGTTCTTTTTGTTTATTGGTTTCAATAGGGGTCCATTTAAATTTATTCTTCTTTACCTATTTACTTAACAACGGGGTTAAAATTCTGGGTTGGGGTGCAGATGTTTCAAGACATATCCTACAATAAAATCTTTATTTCTGTAAATTTCTGCGAGCTTATAAACAACAATTTAAAGCGAAAATTGAGTAGCTAAACCAGGAAATGGTCTTTAAAAAATTTTGTTTTTATATTATTATGACGGTCATGTGATGTGGACTTATCTATTCATTTTGAGGGTTTTAAGGGCACGCGACTCAGCGGCAACCAAAGTAATAAAATATTATCCACTATCTATTCAGTATATCGGTCTTTATCTAATATAATAGAATGTTTTGTGAATGGAGGGAGAGTGAATAAAATAGGAAACATCAAAACTTTTTATTTTGATCAAATTCATTTTGTATTCTGATAAAATGGTGATTAATAGAAAAAGTATCGCTATTTCAACGCAAACCATTTTTTAATGACTGTCTTTTGTTATTTTCGTTCTTTAGTATGAAACTACTCCGTTTAGGTGTTAACACAATAGAAATACTGGAAATAGTGTTATAAACTGAATATCGAGAACAAAGGAATCTGATGAAGACGTCCTCGTGAAGATTCATAAAGAAGAACGATCGCAGACAAAGCAAAACGATAGTGAGAAATAGTAAAAACAGAAATATCGTATACTAAAACGAACAAAAAAACAAAACACAAAGAAAGGAGAAAAACAATTAATGGAATGTTTTATTATGACGTCAAACATTTAATTGTGTTGTATCCAATCCACTAAAACCTGCCTGCCATAAAAAATACGGAATTTCACTAGATAAAAACAGAACGAATAAGGACACAGCCATCATGGACGTACAATTAATAACTCGTTTCATTTTGCTGTCCGTTGCTTTTGACTGGATGTTTGCATCCGATGACGTTGAACTCTTATTTGACGGAACACAATATCTCAAAAAATCTCTAATAGTCCAGCCTACACACCAACAGACAAATGAGGTGAACATCTTATTCAAAACTTCAATTTCTTCTGGTCTCCTTTTCTACGCATCAGGGGTGACGGGAGATTTTATCGTATTAGAGCTGGTCCATGGGAAAATCAGGTAAGATACAATATCATTAATTCCTTTTCATTTTTTAGAGCTTGATTCGTACCATCGCAAAACGATGTGTTCACCGATTTATTATTTCAGACTTAAACAAAAAGGGAGCTCATCGCTACTCTTAGTAAGAATCAAGTTTTACAGTCTTTTGTTGAGGAAAAGAGGGATTTCATTGTGACTAACCTCGTCAGTAACTTGAAAATCTTTACAATTCCTTGCGTTTTGACCTTACTTCGATTGCATATCAAGAACGTGGGCCAATCTGAAAAAAAAGATGGCATACAAATTAAACGAGGGTTTTATAATGGATACAAATGAACAATATTCACTTGACTTAAACATGTAAAAACCTGTAAAAAACAGTTTAACCTGTGCGATAATTCTTGGAACTTTGCAAATTAGAATTACACGAGTTCACATCTGAAACTATGGATTATGTATATTCACTTTAAAATATTACTTTAAATTTAAATGCGTTTTTTTAGTAAATTTAATTTTGCAGATTTTCCAAATACTGTAATAAATTTTTTTTTAAATCGACAGGTGGCCAGCAAATTTTAGACATGACATGCAGTCACAAGATAATAAGTTTGTCCCCGTAATTTCTATATTTTGTGTAGTTGCTAGCATTCAAGCTTTCCGGTTACTTGTATTATAAAAGAAACGTTTACCAGAAACAGATAAGATTCCCATGCAAAGAAATGGCAAAAAAAACTTATTTAAAAGAAAAAAAGACGAGAGTATAAATAATGTACATTCAGGAAATGTTAAGAAAACCTCTCCTTTTAAATTATTTTCTCAATTTGAAACTAACCACAAAGCAGAAAATAATATGACAGGTGAAATAGTATTTGCAAAAATAGGGTAGGTAACTGATTTAAGTACGATTATATTTGCTGTTTCTATTTTAAAAATATGAGGTAAATTGTGCGCTGATATGAAATTAAATATATATATTATTATATAGCTATATACAAAAGAAACCAAGAAAAAGAGAAATTTAATAAAACATAGCGAAGATAAAATAATGAAATACATTATTTTATAAAAAAATATATCGATTAAGGGTTTATCAGAGATGGTTAAACAAAGGAGGCGACTATAAGAATGGTACCCCCTCGTCTACAATATAAAAGATATATTGTGCTTGAATATATACAAAAAAAACAAAAACAAAAACAGATTTAAATCAGAAACTTACTATATTAACCTCGATTGAAATGTATTGTAAACTATAACAGAAAAAAATAAAGTCATTGCAAATAATGAGTAATTTCCGTTGTCAAGGGAACCTCCCAATATCGGTAATAATTAGCAATGCTGGCAGGTGCAAATAACCTTATAATGAAGCCTAAATATAGACACTATAATCAGAATGAACTAATGAATCGATATTAGACTCTTTCTTTTAAAGCAAAAAAACACTTTAGCAATTTTTATATTGATTTAAGAACAACTAACCAAACATAACCAGTAAATAGCACCTTGTCATACCTTTGATACACACCTCGGACTTTGTAACAGGTGCACGGACTTTGTTACATTGCTTACACCTCTATTGATACAGAATTCCATTTACCTAGTAGGTAGAAACATGCTATTATAAGTAAAGTTAACCTAGACTTAATATGCATATCTTACTGTTTCCAGGTATACGGCAAATAGCGACGGTTTATCAAAGACATCAAAACCTATTGAAATTATCTACGGTGAAAATTACGCTGATGGCCGATATCACCAAGTAAATGTGGAGATCGGTGAATTTACCAAGATCTATACGTATGCTTACCCAGAAGGTAAATTGAATGAGACAGTCGTTCGATCGAACGCTAGAGACCTCCGATATGACTTAGATGAAATGACCTACTATGGTGGTATACCAGCCAGTGCACGCATTGCGACAAATCATGTTCTCCTGTCCTCGACAAACTTTCGTGGTTGTTTAAATGTTGTCAAATTTAACAAGAAAAAACTTGATTTATCTAGAAAATCATTAGAGTCGAAATTATCAGATCTAACTTTCTATGGAACCTACATAGACAACTGTTCGATAAACGAACCAACATTTCTAAAATCCTTCCAAACTGTTACCGACAACCTCGAAGTCTACACACACGCCAACCAAAACATGTTCAAAACAGAGTTCTACTACCGCACTTACCAACCAACAGGAAACATTCTGATCAGCAGTTCTCCGACAAAAGCTTCTTCGTTATCACTTTCCATCACAGACAATACAATGGAGCTGACAGTAAATCTCACAAAAACAAATTCAATCACCATCAACCATCACGACAAAAACGCCGACGATGGAGTGTGGAGAAAAATTCGTATTGACATTACACCATTAAGCATCTTCTTTGCTGTGGAAAAGATAGAGACAAGGTATAATTTCAACAAAACGCAAAAACCAGACTTCCCATACAAGTTCGTATTTGGAGGACAGCATGACACTAAACCAGGTATTATTGGTTGCATCAAAGATGTTTATCTTGGGAACGATCTTCAAAGCATCAACACCATCATGAACCTTTCTCCCGATATCAATTACCAAGAAAAACTCTGCACCATGCAAGATCATTGTTTACCTGATAGGCCATGCTTCAATGGTGGTCGTTGCGTGCAGCATCCAACAGGAGCAGTATGTAAGTGTGATGGAACAGGTTACTCAGGACAGTTTTGCCAAAAAGAAAACAAAAAACAACAATACCAGACTTCCTGCACGGGATATTTTAAGATGGGCTACAGAGAAAATGGTATTTATACTATAAAACCTGGTAGCTCTCCACCGTTTACAGTATTTTGTGACATGGAGAATAAAGAAGGACCAAAAACAATTATCAAAACTAACAGCGACAGCAGCAGCAATAAGAAACGCTTTGCCTTTGAAAGTCCAAGTTATGATAAAGACTATTACTATCACCTGGTAACGTATCAGGCAGACAAACAGCAGATCGTTGATCTAATCACAGTCAGTCAAACTTGCCGACAATACGTTCGTTACGACTGCATTGCATCTTCTCTTCTCAACTCTTTTAAAACAGAGCGTTCATCAAATTTCGGTATACGGTGGTACTCGCGCAAAGGATTTCAACGTAGATACTGGCACGGCGACATGCACACGGCATATAAACAATCTTGCAAGTGTGGCTTGGAAGGAAATTGTGTTTCCAACGAAGTACTTTGCAATTGCGATATGCGAGATCAAACACTTCGCTACGACGACGGTTACATCAGCCAAAAGGAAGATCTACCGATATCGAAATTGCGAATCAGTACCCAAAGGACAAATCATCGTTCTTCTTTTCTTATTGGAGACTTAGAATGCAGTAACAATGACAATTTCAACATATATAATGCTATACCGAGCGACACACCAGACATGGTAACTGACGGTAACGGTGTTCTTTTGCTCGATACGGCTACACCTTTCTCCAATCACACCGACATCAAAGAAAGTGAAACGAAGAGCAAGGACTTTGTTTTGATTGATACTAAGCTGCTCTATGGTATCATTATAGCTGTGATACTACTCATCTCGCTCCTCGTTCTCATTCTCATTCTGAAACGCCGTCTGTGCTGTTGCTACTACGAGAATAAAGCGAAACCACAAATTGTTGAGATCTACAAAGACGCCGAGCTGGGCAGCCATCGCACCAATAACAACAAAAACAGCTTCCGATTATCGGACGACGTCTCTTTCAACGCCAATGATGTCATGGTGTCGCTGAAAAGAGGGATGTCCACATCATATCCTGTCTCTAACTCCGATAGCTCTGTCAGCACCATAGATCCTAACCGATATTACCAACCCGATTCAGATGCGTTGAGTCTACACACCTCAATCATTCCACCAGAACCACCAAAGAGAAGCATCTTGAAAATCAAAAAGGACTTGCCTCACACTACTAAAAGGCATAGTGACGGATCGAGTCATTTAACGAGCGGAAGCGAGACCAGTATCACCAAAAATGCAAATAAATCATCGCCCCCGAGTCGGAACGAACCTTTCTTAACAAACAATTATAGCGTCACACGAGACTTTGTGAACGAAGGAGATACCACTATGAAAAGTGGAATTTCCCCTTTGAAGCAGAAGATATTAGAGATGAGTACGAGTAAGCAGAAACTGCATAGCGGAGAACTGTATTTCAACCACCCAGAGCCTACTTCAACTATGAAGTCTCTGTCATCTTGTTCTTCGAGTAGCAAGGATAGTGATATAAACACTGATGATGAATCTCTAAATGATCTATCAGAACTATTGCCTTTCAACAAACACCAACATTCGAAAAATGTTTGTTTTAATGACGCGGACAGACGGGCATTCTATACACAACTTTATCGTGCTTCTTCTGAAAGTAACCAGGTGCAGGAGAAAGTGCCGGCATACGAAACTATGAATGGAGAATATTTATTTCAAGATGATGATAGCAAAACGTTGGTTTGAATTTTCGAGTTTTCTTCAATTCACCTTTACTTTTGTGCAATATAAAACATGTAAAAAAATAAATAAAAATTTCAAATTTATTATCTAACAAAGAGAATGAACCTTAGTCGTACTAAATTCCACACAAGATGACAATTGATAACAATTTTTTTGTCTATTTTCTGTATGATAACTGTCTGTCTGTTCTAACTGTTTGAATTCCAAAAATTCAATTTTCACGTGTATTAATTTTAGCGTACACGTTTGGCAAGTAACACAGGTAGTTCATAATTTTAATTTGCTTTTGGCGCAGAATTTAGCATAATAAGATATGCAATAAGATATTTAAAAAAGTTACCTTTAAACCATTGCCACGACTCTTTCTTTCTTCTATCTTGTCATCACTATTAACAACAATTTTATATTATTTACATATTACTTGTGCGGTTAATTTATTTAACTAACATAGTTTTTATTTTATTTTTATTGGATCGAAATTGAAAAAAGATATAATGTATATCAGACGAAAAGAAGTTTTCTTCTTTTTTTTTCTCTAATTTATAGTAACAAATTCGTATTTGTATATCTCGTCTGAAGCTATTTAGATGATAATTAAGTCAAGTAATAAACATATTAAAAGCAAACTCGAATAAAGCTTACCTTACTATCATCTTACCTGCAAAGATCGAAAGATTATCTATCTTATGATATAATCTACAGTTTCTTTTTTTTTTTTTATTCTTTTTTTCATCTAAAATAGTTCCTTATGGAAACGATGGAATATATATATATATATATATATATATTATATATCAGAGGTAATTCAGGGTGCGTCAAACATCTTCCGGAAGGGAAGTAAAAAAGAAGCTATCGTTGAAAAACCTCGAGATAATTGATTTCTCTTTTTCCCAGATGTTTGACGCATAGAAGAGCCAATCAAGGAAGAGAATGCTTAAGCAACTAAATTTAACCATCCTTGGGATAATGACCCTGTGCTACTATTAATTAAACTAACATATGTAATATAATATATATATTTATACACTCTAGTAATGCATAGAATATATAGCAATATAATATTTACTTAAGAACACAGACATTTTTTTTCTCTTTATGATAGAAATTATCACACACACAGAAAAGAAAAAATATGTTATAAACATGAATTAGTTACTACCCTCGCAAGGCATGCTACTGATATCACCAAGAGTAGAAAACTTAAGAAAGGAACAAGAATATTTATAAACAGGTATTCTATAAGAAATATATAAATATAGATAAATAAAAAAAATATCTATAGAAGTCTATATACGTGCCGTATCTTAAAACGAGGGTCCGCTAAAACAATTTGAATTGCAAATGTATTTGACTGCAATATTTAAAATTTTGCGATTAACTTCATCAGCAAAATATGAAGGATTTAGCGGAAATATATAAAAGTTGAGATCTTGAAGGCCGCTCAGCATAACATGTCTTTCACGGGAATATATAGAGCAATGCATTAGGAAATGTTTAGTAGTCTCGATAGAATTTGACCTTACAAAGACAAAAAGGGATCAACAGTGTCAACAAAACCATGTCTAAACTTATGTTCTCTCAGGTGACTGAACCCAACCCTAAGTCGAGTAAGGAAGATTATTCCCTGGTTGTTTGTCAGCTTAAAGGTTGATGCATCTTTCGGTCGTACAAAGTTGAGAATAGCACGTTTAAAACTAGAAATAGGTAGACTAGAAAAATCGTTTACGACTATCCAGTTTTCTCCACTCAGAAACACAAAAGGGAAAGAAAGAAGCATCATAACCATCATCAGTCCTTGCATTTATATGACGTCAGAAAGGTCTATCCCTGAGATTTAAAATTCTTTCAGGTGGGAGATAATCTGAAAGATACTTGGGCGTAAGGTGATTGACGATCTTGTAGAAGAAAAAAAATCGCCTTTCAGCTAAACTTTCAATACTCAATACAGAAGAATTCCCTGGAAACTTTCAATACCCAATACAGAAGAATTCCCTGGATAGTTATATCTGAAATTATCGTAATCTAAATGTATTCTGACAAAGGCGTTGTAAAAAGTTAAAAGCGAATCCCTTGAAAGGAATTTGCGAAGCCTATTTATGAGACCAATGCCTTGATTGGCTTTTAGAAAATTGTCATTAGGATGATGATCAAAGACTAGTTTTTTTATAAAGAATAAAACGCAAATGTTTCTGAAAATAAAAAACTGAGATGACACTGTTATTGGAACTAACGGCAGGGGGGGGATAGGAGGTTCCCGCTTACGAGAAAAATACCTCTTCCGCCTGTTTAGAAGGATCAAGATTAAATGACCAATCTTCCATTGGTAAACCTCGCTCACTTATTTTTAGTAGGTCATTGTTTAAGTCATTGGAGCAGCGTAATTGCGAAAATGAAGAAATGTCATCAGCAAAAACCTTTACCTTAGATATCAGGCCATTTCGGAGGTCACTGATAAAAATCAAGAACATCAAAGGACCAAGAATTGACCCTTGTGGGACACCTACAAGAATCTCCAGCCATTCCGAAACTTGGCCATTTAAAACTACTCTCTGAGATCTACCCGATAGGAAATCACGCAAATAAGAGAGAGAAGTGAACCAGTAACACTGTGAGATTTCAATTTAAATATCAGGCCATCATGGTAAAATCAATCAAAAGCGTTAGAAATGTCTAGGAAAACACCACGGATATCCAAAGGAGGATCGATATCAAAACCTTTAAAAATGTCATGCGTTATAGACAACAGCTGTGAGATAAAGGAATCCTACCAAAACCTTAGCTTTTTCGAGGATCGTTCCCTTTTTCTCAGGTGTCATCTACAATGGATCTTTATTTCTAATGCTTTTGATCTTCTTTGGCACGAAGTTAGAAAAAAATGTTGATCATGGACTCTGTCAGAAAAGACACTTGGCTATTAACATCTAGACCTTCAAATGATTTGTCCTAATCAAAACTATTCAATACTCTCCGTATAGCAAGAGGGTTCGCTCTTGAAAAAAAAAAACAGATTTTGCATTTATAAGCTGGTGGGAAAGAAACTTTAAAACAAACTTTTGCAAAAACTACCTGGTGTTGACAGCGAGGAAATAAAGAGGGTAAAACACCTGAATCAAAAACAAAGTCTTTTGCGGAAGTAAAGATAAGGTCGATACAAGAAGAGAGAAGTTTTGAAGAATGCAAGTAGGCTTATCAATGAGTTCCCTACTCTCACGATCAGTAATATCATCTGCCCACCAATTGGAATTCTTGGCATTAAAATCCCCTATGAATAACAAGAAAAGTAGGAAAACTAAAAGAAAATATTCACAGAAACTCTTTATTCCTTACTTTAGCAATTTGTAGGAATTTAAACGTTTTAATTTATTAAAATTAGAAGTAGTGAGCATTATGTTAATATTCTAATAAATATTTAAGATCAAAAGAGTTTGACAGAACAGCTGTCAACAAAACCCGCAAAATCCCCAAAAAAATTAATATTTTGTATTGCTACTTTTTATTTAAATATTTTTAAAACTAAGTAATACGCATAGCAAATGGAACTAACAAAAAAATAAATATTTATATATTATATACCTTATATGGAATATTAAACAAAAAATATTTAAAAACCTTTTACATAGAAACAAATAATTAATTATCATGTATAAGTGACTCTATTTTTAATATCCACAAAATGAAATATTCATAAATAATTATTAATCTTATTAAATAATATAGCCGACATGCTTAATTTTAATACATTTATTTTAATACATTTAAACTATTTCGGAACTGCGTTTTATAAAAATTTTAGTTCAAACGCCTAATAAAAAGTTGTTCAGAAAGCTTATATGAATGTAATAAGTTTTAATAGATGTGATAAGAATCTTCTTTTCTTATTAAAATACGAAAATCTCTTAAATAGACATTATTATACAATTTCAATAAAATAATAAAAACAATTTCAACTTACTAAATTACTTATTTTTATTACTCATCCAAACAAAAACTGACATATTATTTCAGAATTTAAAGAGGTCATTATCTTTTTCTTTTTTTTAAACGCTGTAATGCCAGTTCAAGGACTAAAAATATGGTTTGATTTCAGAAAAAAATCAACAAACAAACAATCAATCAATCAACTCATACTTCTCAGTTCCATGGTTCCATGGAATACTAGCAACAGTATTCTCAAGAATATATAGTAACCACTTCATGACCACCACCTCTGACAAGAAACACTTGATCCAATCCTTCTATTAATGCTTCAATGAATTCCATGTCTATTAATGTTATTATTAAAATTCGGATTAAGGCGTCAAAGAACTTCAAAATGTAAGTGGCAACATTTTTTGGATATTCACTTTTTTTTCATTGTTGAAATTCACACACAATGGAAATGCTTACAAAGCTTCAAGACGCTGTTTTGATCGTAACTAAACATGGTTTTTTACCTTTTGAAGAAGATTTAATTCTCTCATATGTATACTCCATATTGGCAAGCAAAGGTTCAATACTGAAGTTGAGAATGTTAATTAATAATATTAAACAAGAAGGCATAAAAAGAGGATTAATTTAACGAAGAAAAGATACATATGAACTCCTTTTCATCTGATGTAGGTGGTTTTGGTAAATTGATAACGATGAGCTTGGATCCCATCGACTTTTCCTGTACAAGCTTGTTCATTTTGACGGCTGTGTCCATACGACGTAGATTACCTTCATCACTACGTAATGACAAAGCACATTCTATTACTATTGATCAGTTGGAACTTTCTTCTATGTCATTAAAACAGTAAAATATAACTCACGGTTTACTTTTCAGCCTCATCAGATGCACAGATCCTCCACTTTCTGCAAGTTCACCGTCACTGTCAACAGAATTTTCTCTTGCCATGAGATTCTCGACGACCGCAGAAGTTTCGCCACCTGATAGCGAGCCACTACGAGAACGGTGACCCTTATCGAATATCAATTGTGCCTACACAAAATAATAACAACTAAGTCACCTTAGCTTACTGATTATAAAATTCTTTTATACAGTTGATCACCTTATAACATTGGACAAAACAATGAAGTTTATGCTCGACGAAAAATTTCGTGCAAACAAAAAAATTGTAAATTTAGTTTAGGAACAAGATTATTCGTCGGAAAGAAACTGACTAAATCTTTCGAGACGACGAAAAGTTTGTCCAACATTTTTTTGTCCAATAAAGTATTTGGGATTAACCCGTAGCTTTTGATTGGTCGATGATCAAAAGATTTATGTGAAAGAGAATAATCTCCTTTCAAACGGTGGTAGACGTGTTTGGTTTTGAAAAACATATGAATATATATAACACTAGCAGGAAGGCCCGGCGTCGCTCACCGATTATTGAGTCTTAGAGGCATAATATAAACGTTTTAGACGTTTTTTGATCCGGGGGTTAAAAACTAAATGCCAAAAGGTGCGAACAAAATACCAAAAAACTTGGACTCCCGAATATTTTGGGTATGTCTATGACGTCATCAAAACTTTAAATTGCAACATCTTTTGAACGGAAAGTGCTATGAGGATGGTTGACACATCATTGGAAAGGTAATCGGGTATAGAATTAAGGTACAAACGTCATGAAACCTTACTACTGACAAATTTCGCGAACGGGAAAAAGACAGAGAATGGTTAACCTGAAATGACGTCATCAAAATAAGAAACCCATTATTAAAGGAAGTGAGTGCGCATAGCCATTATCAACGGGCCCTGGCTTTAGCTTGGCGAGCGACTAGTAGAGTATTATAATATATATGTGAACATACACAACATTTTCAATAGTTGCTGGCACTTAATTTAGATTAAGAAGCATTGGTGAGATATCAATTTTTGGTGTTACTTGGAAAAAGCAAGAGAATCTTTTGATAATCAGTTGATGAATTACCTCTTTGCGACTTTGCTTCTTCGAAAGTTTCATTTTCGAAAGCATTTCTTTTCGCTGTTCAGCTTTTAAGGTTCTGTCGTAAGTATAAGCTGAAATATCACTATCTTCCTAAAGGGAAAAATGCAAAAAAAAAATAGTTTAAAAAAGGAATTGTATGCAATCTGTTAATAAAAAAGTTAATTTATGACACAAACAATGAAAAAAGAATATGTACCATTTCAATAACATGAACTTCAGCACTTAAGCGTAGATTGTACATTAGATTAACCAAATCATTCTTTATTTGGATACTGTTATCACTTATTTCTATTGATATGTGGAATAAAGGAATAATCTGTGAATGAACTGAAATTGTTGGTTATCATTTCAAGAATAGGATTTGAAAATTTATTTAATTTATATTTAGAAATGTAATGATGATAATATCTGATTACACTAAACTAACGCAGTGATTTAATTAACGAAAACTAAAAGCATAAATCGCGTTAAATAAAAAAGGTAAAGGCTATATCATTAATATGAAGTAATAAGGCATTAGAATAGCCTATCACTTGTATATTGTATTGAGAATTATCAAAATAGTCAAAATTAGCACCAAGAAAAGATACGTGCAATAGTAAATAGTCTCAGATTGCATCTTCTCCAGACTTTGTGTTGTTTTAACAAAAACATCATTAGAAGCATCAACCCTCCATCATGTACTATCCACCAAATATCAATATCTCCAGTTTCACGGCAAGTTAAATCGGGGAATTTTTCAGGTTTCTTGGTAAC
>JAUEKX010416184.1:0-30592 GCA_031834005.1 Dendronotus venustus
TTTTTTTACAAGCAACCGAGTTGTCGAGTCTCATTTTTGGCCAAAATTTAAGTAACTACAAAGTCTTAAATTCACATGAAGCAATCTTGAGTCTTGGTATTACCTATACTATAAGCAACCATTATATCATAAGAGTTTTTCAGAGACAGATTTAGAGATTCGAGAAACAGATAAGTAGGAGAGAAAAAAGGTGATTATCTCTGAGAAAACACTCCAAACATAATTGTCTTTTTACTCTCCTTCGCAGATGTTGCTGACCCTCTAGATCCGCCTCCGGTTTTTAGTTCGTTATACATACGTTAAAAAAACCAACCTTATTTTGATTCTTCTGCATAGGCACAGCATAGGAGGCTCTGAGAGGGAATACTAGAAATAAATTATTTTAAGGTTTTTTCAACGATAACTACTCCTCTCTCTCCTCCGGAAATGTTTGACGCACTCTGGATCCGCCTCTGCAAACTTCCCTAAAATACTCAGGCAACTCTTAAGAAACTTTGAGGCTTAAAACGATAAATGACTTAAGTAACCTGAGGCTGAATTGGAAAATCGAGTTGCTTAGAAAAAACAACGTATAATTAAAGAGACTTTGAATTGGGGAATTGTTAATTATGTCACCTAGCTTCAAAAAGGTTTTTAGGAAACACACTGTACGGAGTGAATCATATGAAAAATATCACTGAGAACAACAAAAAAAATCTGTTGTTTTAAAGGCGTTGCTTCTGAACCGCCCTGCCGTCCGCCCACAAAAACTTAAAATTACATGGTGTTACAGATTTTTGCGACATTGTGAAATTGATATCATGATAGAAAAAGCAAATTCTAAGTGTCAACATTCCAACCTCCCAGGTAAATGATATACATTCAATTGACGTACATGTGATGTGTAGATACCGGATTGTCAAGATGTTGCATCGCATTGACGTGGCGGCTCATTGACTTATTTTCTTTACCTCTAGCTGTAAAATGAGTGAGAGAGCTTTCAGCACTCTCATATTTGTACAGCGAATTTGATGACATCTGGTTTTTTTTTTGCTTACACAATCAAAAACATTAAGATTCCGAATAAAAAGAAAAACAGTGGCGACCCAACATTGTCACAAAAGGAGGAGCAAGAAATTTTGAGTTATATAATTTAATTCTGGAATAGCAGGGTGTTATATTATGGTTGTTATCAATTTGTGATGAGCATACCACAAACTAACATCGTTTCAACATCCTATATATGTGCTTGTTGTACTAAATTTTATTTCTTTATTTATTTTGTATCAAACACTTCAGGTATTCTTATAGTTTCTTCAAGTATTTTTCATGGACGTTTTTTTGCTATTCAAGCAGAATAGCCCAAATAATAGTGACGATACACAGGACTACCGGAGGTTAGGACATACCCAGCCGGTACACGACGTTAGATCGCCGTCATCTATACGTTGTTACAACCTCAAAATGTAAAAACAACGTTGTAACAACGTCGTTCTAACGTCGTGTGGCGACTGGGCGACTTTAGTTTCAAAGTGAATTTTTGGGGAAAATCATTTAAGCTCGAGAAATCGATAAGATAATTATATTTTCTCTTTGATTGAAGCACATGACTCTGAGCGACATTTGGGAAGTTAAAACCACTTGTGAAATTAATTTAAAGCAGTCAGTTTTTTCGCAGTTTCTCTTATTCTAGATGGGTTTTTTTAGTGTACATTTGACAGTTGGGTATAAAAAGTTTTATCTACGTCCAAGTGTCTGGAATGTCATGACTATTTTTATTTCCATTAGGTCACGTGACATAAAGTGGTAGAGGTTTCATTTTATATATATAAAATTTGTAATTCGAAATTCGAGGAGTCCTTGTTTTTTATTTTCTAATTATTCTTCCCTTGGCAAATTTAATGCGTTCTTTGAGTAAAAGGGAATTTTAGGATATTAAAAAGTTGGATCTGCTTTTGACTGTTCTAGAGTAAGCTGGTATGGATTTTTGATAAAGTTTATTTTAAAAGGGTTGTTCCTGAAACAAGTTTTGGCTTCTCTGAGAACCTTTTTGTGATGTCCAATTGCCTCAATCCTAAATCTTAAAGACTCCTAAATCTCTCATCAGAATCTTACAAAAAAGATTTCTTATGGGGAAATGCTGAAGGGATGTATAGTTAATGGATAACTGTATAGCGGTTATTTTTGGAGGACTCATTTTGTTAAATGGGTATTTGCATAAAAACAAACGGTAAGGTATACACGCCAATAAACGTGTTTTTAATAGTGGTCGAATTTACAGTTTACAATTTAATTGTTGACATTTAAAACCTTACGGCTGCATCAGAATAACGTTGCCAAAGAATTCTTTTCAACTGGGACAGGCATTTAAAGTTCTCGTCTTACCGAAAGATACATTTTTCTAAATAAGTAGTGTGCAAAGAATTCACTACAAAGAAAACAAAGCACATGAACAAAAACAAGGCTATCGTTTTTGCGCTGATTTTTTGCGGTATTTATTCTTAGATAAACTTACACAGATGAAAAGGGTTTTACACACGACACGGACACGGGTTAAGCCTGACTAGATCATCAGCACGCTGAAACAAGAATTGGTGTGACTTCGTTTAAAATCCTGTTGTTTTTTTTATGTGTACTATTCTGGGAGATATTGTTGTGCGTATTATTTTCTATAACGCAACCGCCAACCTAACTTCATATTTGTTCCATTTACTAAATCCGATTTCCTATCAAAATTATATCAAATAACAAACAACGTGGGTTCAGTAGAGCACGGGGGGCGTAAAAGCAGCGTTGATAAAACGTCGATTGTTCTAACGTTGTGACAACGTTATTTTAACGTAAAAAACCTGATATATAAACAAACAAACAAACATAACATATAAACTGTATAGCTGTATATTCCCCATGAAAGCTACGTGTGACCAGTTTTTGTTTATCATTTTAGTGTTTGTTTATATACACCCAGCCCTCCTTTCAATTTCTTTTCATCCTTTATTATTATATTAAATCATAAGAAAGCTCTGCTATGTGAAGGTCTTGTTGGAGTATTATTTGAATATTACATGAATATTTCTTAAATTACACAATAGAATACTAGATTTTGATCATGCAAGCATGTTTATAATACTTGTACTAAACACGTAAACGAAAGTAGCTTTATAAAAACGTTGTGTGAAGATGTAATATGGTTGCGCTATGTTAACGTTTTTTTATGAATACATAACACGCGTTTATAATACATAACACGCGTTTATAATAGACGTAATGCGAGGCTTTTTTTGTTTTGTTTATTGTGTCTTACAATGCCCTTTTATTTATTGCAAGGTTTCCTCTTGCAATTGTGTTAAAGTTTGAAACTGGTACATATACTATGTAGGCAAGCCTCCATGTTTTGTGAAAGTTCCATTTGTGGTAGGCCTTCCTGTGTAGTTTGACTGTGTCCGCATTAATCTGAACTGTTTAGCCAAAAGTGTAGAATAGTGAACATCGAAAGAAAGGGTGCAAGATATATCCGTTAAGTATCCGCTAATTAGAGGTCTTTTGGTATACTCTGAGCGACGCCCATAATCATGGAAACTAAGTAACCACGTAGGTACTGGTTAGAATATAAGTGGACCAATATAGGACACCTCAGATGATTTACATGTATTGTTATTTGCTTAATGTTAGTGCTGAATAAGCATTTTGTGTATAACTATTGATAGTTATTGATTTGTCCTAGGTCAGGTTACTTGGTGTTGAGTTAAAGACGTGATCTGAACCAAAAAAAAAATCATAATAAGCTGGTATGGACTATAAATTGTTTTTTTTGTTTAGGATATTTTCATCGTGAGTTTTACTGTTTTTTGTTTATGTTTTCTGGAATTCTATATTGTTAATAGAAATCCTACCTTTTAATTTTAATCTTCTCGTGCTCGTATCTCGTACTCCTGATGTAAGAGGGGGCAAAACCTTACTTCCGGCTCATACATTAATAGAAAATAAATTTCCTCGAAAATATCCGGATATTTGAGTTCGTTTTTTTTTCAGCGGTGCGAGAAAGAGAAGTTATGGTAAACAAAGATGGTTTTGTTTGTAAAAATAATGCAATACATTGACTTTCCTAGAAGGTTGTTCGACAGCACTATGACAGGGTGTTGATATTGTTACAGTCAAGTTCTTTTTTGAGCCGTTGTTTGGGTTATTGGGCCATTAGTTATCCATAAATGTCCAAGAAAAGATGTTTACCTAATGTTTAATGAATCATTAGCCTATTTACCAAGCTTTTGTACGTACCTGATACCTTGTGGTTATTACAGGTTGTATAAAAAAAATTTAAACCCTGCAAGTCTAAAGCCTAAACCACTATTAAAGATCACTAATCCCTAGATTGAGAGATTAATAGATTTGATAAATTAAGGTCCCGGGTGCTTAACTGTCAAAACCACTTTGAAAAGATGGGGGCTTATTTGGGAATTAGAGCTTAATTAAGGTTGGTAAAAACCGTAGATTAATATCTTTAAATAAAACAAAATATCTCTCAAATAACAAAACTAAAAATAAAGTTAGTTAGTCAACTTTAATGTCACCGTCACCCTCTTCGCATTCTCATCGATTATCAATTTTTGTAGTTCATTAGATTATGCAAAATAATCGATTAAAACTATAAATCGCTCAGTACTTTTTCTCTCATCTCTGTACTCTATGGGGCTTATTCAGGAACGGAGGCTTATTTGTCAATCTGACCTTGGGATCAGCTTAATCGATCATGTACGTGAATGTAATGTGAATTTTACAATTAGTGAGGCAGGCAATATGTTGTGAGTTTTTTGATACAACTCTTTACGCTTGGACAATGTAATATTACAATCATTTTTCGATAGTCTTTAGAACTAACAGTGTTGCATCAACCGCTTTAGTTAACATGTCTATTTACTCCTGTAATTTTAGTAGAATCAGTGGCGGACCAGCAAATCTGAAAAAGAGAAGGAAATTGCGTAGCATAACAATAAACCAAGAAAATATTGTTTGGCGGTTATTGTTTTCAAGGTATCAAAATGAATCACAATGGGAAATATTGCTCTGCTAAAATGGTGACTGGTTTATGTAACCATTCATAGTTAATTTGGGAGAAATAATTATAATCAGTTACATAATCGATTAACAGCACGTCCATATCTTTAATTGAATCTCGTTTTCTTTATCCGGTCTGTATGATTACATGCACAAACATGTACTGCCATTTGAGCCCTCTGGATGCTAATGTGGAGTACTGCACATTTGTGATCTAAAACACCTTGTATACTTCTTTTACAATGATGGTAAGTTTATTCATTTCGGTTTACCATTCTTATCGGATTTAATAAACAACTCTTTCTTTTTGAACTACTACTGATTCTAACTTGACAAGGTTTACAAACAAATCCCAATATAACCGGACTCGTTTCGGTCTCTGGGACTGGTGTTTACGCCAATTTCATTACGTTTAGACATGGCAATTATTTGTATTGCTCCACATTTTGGTCTTAGTATATATTGTCTCGCCATACTTGTGGAAAAGTCTTTTTTCTACAACAGGTGGCATACGCAGAAGTAATAAAAACTTCACCAGCCTTGTCTGATCCTTTTTTTTCAATTTTAACGATGTTATAGAACTTGCTTCTTGACTGTATAATATCAACTAGCTTTACTTTAGTTTAAGTTTGTTTCTTTTGGTAGTTGTATTATCTTTGCAAATATGATCAACTTGGTAAAATGGGAATTAATCCCTCACCTTCGTTGTTATTCACCTATGTTGTCATGACTAACTATATTCGGTAAATAATAGATATTGTTAATCAAAATAAAACTGTTTTCAGAGAGCTTTGAATCTCACCGTTTTTATCTGTCCTTTATTCTTAGTGAACTCTCATGATAAAATCGATTGTAAACTTTAAAAAATAGTGTTGCTTTCTTTTTGTTTTGTACACTTGGTTGAAGAATTTTGACTGAATTTGGCACTTAATTTAGAATTACTTGAATATATGGTATAAATCTGCTTGTTACTTGATAATAATTTTGATCTCTTAATATCTCAAACACAAGACTATATCAAAAGTCTAGGACCAAGGTTTCTGAATTCACTTAACCGTATTCAAACCATTATGCTATATTTTGGTAAAAACTTTTGAACGAGTGTGAATTAGCAAATTTATCCAAAAGCTTATTGCGCGTAAAAATACAAAAATAATTTGAATCCAGAAAGACTCTTGTTGTTATGGTAACCATTTTATTACGCAACAGAGATTTTTTGATATTTCAAAAAGTACAAATAGATATTAAAAAATGATGTTAAATATTAATCTCAAAGCAGAAAGTTAAAATTAAAAATTCCTTTTCATTCAAAAGTTTTCAATTTTCAAATGCTTTTTTTTTTTTGAGAGAAATCGGAAATCTTAATTTTTTCTGGTGACGTCATCATAGTTTTTCTGAGTAATTTGTATTCCTTATCCTTACAATAGTAAAGAGCATATGTATCAAACTTCATGAAAAAAAATTATTTTTCCAGGAAATATGGCGTGCATCATTTTGAATATAAAGGATTCTTTATAATTTATGTAACTTGGCGCACGATATCTAAAAACCTTCAAAACAGCCTTTCCTCTCCATAATGGCCCTCTATTCGTGGGGAGCCTAAAAGACCCATCCTTTAGGGTTAAAATTTTGAGTAAAATAGGTTGGGTTTGCGTGACGTAATTGTTGCTATGTTTAATGTTGTCAAGGATACTAAGTTAACTTTTTAAATTTTCTTTTTCATATAAAAGAAAGCTTGATTGCCAACTCAAGTTATATCTTACCATGTCATTTAAAAACTATAGCAATTCCTTTTCATATCTCATGTTCTCAAATTAATTGGGCAAACAAATTTGATTAGACATGGGACCAGTTTGGTTCATGGATGTTATGAGAATAAAAAAAAAAATTTACTGGCATATTACATTATATTTTATTAAATTATGAAAACTATATTAAATTGAGACGATAAATACTACTGAATATGGTTAATTGATTTTTCCGTAAATATTTGTCCTAATTGTCAATTTCAGGATACAAAGATTCTTTTGACTAATAACAGGAACTTTTAGGGTACTCTTCAAAGAGGATATATATTTATACATTACTCTTTGAAGAATCCCCTACGAGTTCCTGCCATGTAGTTAGGTAGTTAAGTTAGTTAAATCACTTTATTTATTTATAACATCAATCAGTATTCAGTTAGAAAAGCGTAAAGAAGATTTCAGTCAGAGATGTCATTTTTGTATAATTTTCCGAGACGTCAGAAATCAATCAAAACAAAGCGTAAACACCAAAAAGAACGAAAATCATTTTTTTTCCTCTTCATGAAGTAACTTGTTTTTTTATTCCTTCTTACACAACATAAGTATGTAATCATCTCTCATCTTCATCTTCAAATTGTCCGGATTTACATTAGTCCGGTGCTGCGAGCCAGGAATGGTATGTAATAAAAGATGTCTACTATCTATTCACTAATTAAGGTAATACTTTTTTTTTTGGGGGGGGGGGGCGATTTAATTTTGCGAATTAAAAGTTATTATGGCCATTTTTGGATTTAGCCAATCCACGAAAATAAAATTTCTCCGCGAAATGATCTTTAAATTTTCTTTCTCTAGTAATTCTTATAAAGATATTTGATCATCATGCCTTATTTCATTATACTATATTTCCATGGATCGTCAGCGATTATATATCCACACCAAAATTAGTCTCCCTAAGGCATTTTTCCCACAGCTACTAAAATTGGTACATAATTTGATACGTGAATTTTATAAAAGTTCAGTATTTTAGGAGAGTAACGTCATAGCGTTGTTTGAGAGACAAGTGCTGGTTGGCTTTCTATAAAAATAAATATACGTATACTATCATCATTACCTGACGATAATCTAGTTACTTAAAATAAAGAAATAAATACCCGGTTAATTCCTAATCTTTTTGTTATCATGAGGATAATTCGTACGGATTTCCGCACATCTTGCTTCAGTTGCACAACCACGATTATTATTTATTCGATAATGATCCTACCTTTATTAATGTTTTACTGCTCGATTCCCGCCAAATTATTTGATTATTGCTAGTTCAATCCCTCATTGTATGAGAAGGACATATTTCAGATATCGGAGGACGCCGAAAAAAGTAGATTCCTATGAAGATTATTCACGTATCCATGTGAGTTTAAGTTTCACTTTTTCTGCAGTTATAAACTGTATTTAGAAATAAATACCCGCGTATTTTTGTATTTTTGCCCGCTAAACGAACTTTTGAGCGTAATTTGCAGAACACGTTATTTTAGAAACAAGCTACAGTTAATTTTCTATTTGGCAAAATCGCTCCCCTACTTTGCGGAGAAGAAGAATAAGACGCTCGTTTTAACATATATTTCTCCCGTTGGAAGTGTTTAATTTATGGGGAACAAAACAAAAAAAGTTTTCTGCATTTTTAATAAAGCTTAATGCGTCTCAATGATAGAACAATAAAACAGTACTTTAAAGATAATTAAAATAACTATCAAACAATTCCCCGTAGCGTAATCTACAGACAATGCCAACATTTATTTATCTTTGAAATAATAATAAAAGACTCATTAAACTTACAAGGAATCCATTTAAATGTAGTCAACCGCAAATAATCGAAACTAGTAATTAAGCGTAGTAATTACAGCCTTCTAGTGATAATGATGACGTTTTTAGTATGGTGTGTATGTAATGCTGATCTAAGCATATTTTCGTGTCATATTTGTATTTGAGGTAGAAAAAACTGCTGAACTCAGGTTACGAAAAGGGGAAAATTTGTTTTACGCACGCAATAAATTAGTTTTTTCTCTGATACGTCCTCTTACATTTGTGCGTGTTAATGTTAAAAAAGTTAATGAGATAAGCGGATGTCGAAACTACTCTGTGATAATAGCCCCAATTATTTTGAATGTAATTAGTGCAAGGGGTACTTAATGCCTTTCTCTTTTCTTTTCTCTTCACAGATCATTTAAAAGTAATCTCGCCTTGGGTTTGGACGTAGATATCTTCATCACCATCATCATTCTAGAATTGTTAAGAAATCATTATTCTCTTTTGTTGTTTTGTTTTGTTTTTGTTCGACGGGGAAGTAGCGTGTGTGCATTGTCATTGTGCAATTTTCAACAACAATACATTACAAATACGGGTATCGAAGAGAAGAAGTTGACAATAAGAATACCGCATTGCTATTATCTTTATACAAAGAGGAAGCGAACTTTCCTTATTTTGTGAAATATCATATCGAGGAGCGATTAAAAAGCATCTTTGTAAACTTACATCAATTCAAATCGCTTTAGACAACAGATAGGAACACAACCGGTTGGTGGTTATAAATATATTATCGTTATTGTTAAAAGTTTTCAAAGAAGAAGAAAAAGAAGAAGAAGAAATATACATTAATTTCACTGGTTTGTTTGTTTGGTTGTGGTTTGGCTTGGTTTTCTTGCCAACTAAAAAACTGAAGTGAACTGGTTATACATATTGTTATGAACAGTGCTCAGATTAACAACATGTTATTAGAACATCCATCATCTACTGTCCGTACAGTGTGTACTTGTTGTGCCAGTTGCACAAAAGCCAAGGAATATGCTCCTGCGAGCCCGTTACCAAAAGTTATGGAGTCTTACTCACTCAAACGCACATACGAGCCGGACGCGAGTATGCCACGGGTGAGCAAGACAAAAATATTTAAACCGAATATAACCCCCGACTTCACATTGGTTAGAAACAGTAGTGCTAGTAATAGCACTAATAACAACAGTAGTATCGCAAGTGATAGAGATCGAAACCTAGAACGAAATCAAAGAGCGGTAGCTTATTACAAATACACACAGAATGAACAAAAGCATAAGCGTGTCGTAGCCGATAACCTACTAAAAGGCTACCAGGCTCTTGAGAAAAGCTATGATGTGCTTGCAGAAAGTAACAAGAATGCGAAAAGTATTCGTTTCCATTCATCTCCACCACCGCTTTCAAGTGACTATGTTATCGAGAAATACTCGAACCGATATTATGTCGATCGAAACCGAATCGAAAAGATCGAAGATCCTACCTGGAATTCTCGCCAACAAAGGCCTGCTTCTACTTCATCGTATTACAGAACAATAAACAACATTCCGTCACCTACACCGAGTATCGATCTAAACAGAAATACAGCATCGCCATTCAACATCAATAACAGCATGACCAGACAACAGGATGACATCAACACCAAAGATCTTACAAGTTCTACCACATTCTCCTTGCAGAACAATAACGTTGACAACGACTTCAACGTTAATAGCACAGACTCTAGTTTCGTTTACCCGCAAATCGATCGTGTTCTATCCATTTCCCCGAGAAATATGGGCTCGCCGGGACTCTCTTTACCTCCCTCTCCTAAACCCATGGGGCGTAATACTGGAAGTGTCGACAAAGTAAAAAGATTGGGATTGAGTAAGTGTAAAAGCAACAGTCTAGATTCCATGTCCTCTTTCTCGGGCAGTGATGAAGAAGAAACAGCGACGGCAACAACAACAACAGCAATGACGATCAAGACACCACCGTCCTCTGTCGCATTGATCAATAGAAAAACACACGAAACAAGAGTTGGTGAGTTTTTTTTTTTTTCAGTCTTGCTTTTACTCGTATAATTTTATAGTCACATAACCTCCCATTTTATGAATTTGATATTGTTGAAACGGTATTGCGTTACGGCGTCCAATATTCATTTATAGGATTAAAAAGAAAACAAAAAACATGGAAATGTTTACGAACATCGGGATGGATTTTAGCCTATACATTGAATATGAATTGCACTCACAGTCTACTCTTTTACTAAGTAAACAATAAACAAAATATTGATATATCACGCGCTGGGAACCATCCGATTATTCTACAGAGGAAGTTTTTTTTTCCACTTTTAATTAAATCTTCAAACAAACTTGTGTAACGATGGTTTATTGTCAGTTAATAGTTCTAATAAGTCGAAGTAATTGCTTCTACTTTACAATAACAACTTTGTCCCCAGATTTCAGAGTAATGATGAATTGCATGTTTAAGGTTGTAATTTGGATGTCGCTAAGAAACAGGTTTTAATATAACTACTTCCGTATCCACCTCTGTCATCCTCAGACCCCTTGACCCTTTTAACTTTAAAGAGGATACTTTTCGGGTATGGATGTTGAAGGTTAACCAAGACTTAAATTAACATATTGGTTACATAATTTAGCAGTTATGTAATAATTATATAATATGCCAATGGAATGTTTTTTAATAACTTTTTGTTTTCTGTATCGTTTTATTTTAGAACGAGCTAAATACGAGAGGACGATCAAACTATACAAATTCCTGATCGATCTACTAGAAGAGAAACACGTGTGCGTTATGTGGATCGACCGTAATACGGGAATCTTTAAAATAACGGACTCGGAGCAGCTTGCCCAACTTTGGGGGGAAGTCAAACTAAACGCCTCGATGACCTACGAGAAATTGGCTCGCTCATTCAGACATTACTACAAAAAGGGCATCTTGGATAGTGGAGAGACAGTCATTTCGCCTGTTTCCAAATGTGGAAAGCGAAAACTGTACTACAAGTTCAGCGCTGCCACTCTTAAACGTTTCCTGGGGATTTAAGAAAAGACAATTTTTTGATCTCTTTGAATCTATTTTATGTACAGTACCGTACTTATATAGGACAGCCTCGTTTTCATCTCAAGCGTATAAAACACTTTTTCATTGTTGGGGATACCATATTTCTCATTTCTTCTTAAACTAAGATATTTAAACAATCAATTTTAATCATTATTAACATGAAAACGAGACTAGACATATATAAAACGGGGCTGGAATTGTTTAGTTTATGATTAATTGGGGGGAAGCGTTATTGACAAACATAATATTTTAATGTTTCTTTTTAAATGAAAAATGAAAATATTTAACTATAAATAATTACATACTGTTTTGTGGGATTCTCAACTTTATTTTCCTATAAAGATTTTAATAATATAAATTTAGATATTTGTCATGACTTGCTTGTAAATACTAATTAAAAGGTTTGTTTAATCTTTATATACCGTCTCATATGAATGTCTCAAAATAATGATGAAACTTAAGAAAGTGGAATATGTGGAATATGTCTCATTAGTTAGTTAGCATTCAATCACCATTGATGAATCGATTGTGGTTTTTTAGATTAAAAAATATAGGGTTAGTATACACAGTGTTATAAACCTCCTTCATGTCGTTGGCACAGCTTTAATTTTGCGTAGCCGAAAGAATACTTTTGACTTAATTTCAGGCAAATTTGTAACAAAAATACGACCCCTCGGCTGTTTAACAACATTTTTGGAATTATCTTCCCTCATAGGGGATTTCAAAACATCTAAGTTTGCTAAGAATATGCTTATAATTAGTACCGAAACACCACAGGGAAGAAAGAAAATGAAACGGCCATTTTGATACTCATGCAATAAAGTTGCTGACTAATTAAACAGCATGGTATTGAAATTAAAACATGCTGTTGTAATTAATTTAATTAATTAATTTTGATTTATTAGTTGTAATGCTTACTGGGATTACGATGGGATGATCTGCGTTATTTTTTGTTGTTTTTTTCAAATTTTTGGTTAACTGCCAATTTTGAGTCATGTTTTGGAAAATATGAAAAGTAAAAGTGTGTCATACTGTCTAATAGTCAATCTTCATAAGGCGGAAAATTTCGCGGCGGTCGATATGGCGATAATTTGGAGATCGAGATCTCTTATTTTATTATTTTCTAAATGTTTCTTGCCGCAATATTTTCCGCCTTAAAGAGACTGGGTTTTTATTCCTGTTGTCACAGTACAAAGTCAATGTTTTGTCTTTTTAATTTCAATTTTCGTATTTTTTTAATATATAGAGCTTATTAAATAGAGGAAAACGTTGCAAGGGCTGGTGATGAAAATGGAGCATTTTATTATTCGCAAAACAATGTTCATATTTCAAAAATCTGTGAAATTTCGTGATTTATCCACCCTAAGAGAGACCATGAAAAGTTGGAAAAGTTAAGAATGGAACATATCCCTGTGCTTGATAGTTTGAGTACCCTATGGCCGAACCACCACTGAGCGATCAGCACCACTGAGATACGCCACACGCATTCATCAGATCAATTTCTTTTGATTGATATTGCTGATTATATAAATAACCAAACACATGAAATCTATAAATTTCTTTTGCCTCTTTGGGGGTGATTATATGAGGCGGGTTGACCCGGGTTGACTCACTTGTTGAGCTGACCCGGTTGAGAAAGTGGGTTGGCCCGCCTTACCGAGTTGACCCGGGCCAACATTTCTCAATTCTGCATTTCAACTCAACCCGGGTCAACTCGCCTCACACCATAACCCCCTTTACCGAACTATAAAGTACCCGATAATCCTTTTTTTTTATGATCAAATTTTATGCAGACTGGTCATTAAAAGAGATAAACCGGTGATTCCGCAATAAGTAATTGCGGTATAAAAGTTATTAGGGCGTCGAGCTGCTCGAAATATCTTTAATTATTCATTGCATCGGATGCAATTACAAACTTCCAGCCCTCTTATTGTTTCTTTAAAAAACGACAATCTTTTCATGTAAGAGGTGTATAGAGGAAATACTAAAAAAAAAACAATTCGCCAATATCAATAAGCCGATATCTTCTATCTTTACATTATTTTGCAATTTCATGCTGACATCATTCAAAATGTACCACACATACATATATATAGTATAACGGTATAACTAATACAAATAAATATACAATTTTCAAAGCAGAATAGTACTATGCGCCGGAAAAAATATCCGGAACCAAACAGAAGGAGTAAAAAAAAAAAAAAACGGAAAAGATGGTGAATACGTAAGTTTTAAAATGAAAAGGGAGCATAATGTAACGGATGTTTTTTTTGTTTTTTTTTTATTAATTTTCGTAATTATATAAGGGAAAACGAGAAAAGCAGCCATCTAAAGCTTTACGAAAACAATTTTTTAATATATTTATGTAATCTCTAACACAAGAAAGCTCGTATTATAACGTGTATAAAGAAATAAAACTATTAAAATAACACTCCAAATGTGCAATTTTTACATCTTTCATTTAGTTTCTTTAAAAAGCAACCTTATAATAAGATCTGCAAGCTTTTAGTATGTATTTTGTTTCTTTTGCTTTTAGAAGAGTTTTCATGATTTTCAGTGAGACAAATAAATTTTTTTGCATATGCTTATATTCGTAAAAAAATCGTGTATAGAAGTTACTACACGAGATAAAAAATGACGGCTTTCGAAATGCGGAAAAGGTATTTCGGACTCCAAATCGACTGTTAACTTTACCATTGACACACAAAGACCTTATCTAATCTTTTTTTTGTTAGATCTTTCCCCCAATGATGATTACTTAATTCGGTTACTTATTAACATTTGCGAAGTCTCTTCGAGATTTTTCCGGGAATAAAATATTGAGACTTTGGCCAATTTTCGCGAAATTGGAACTTTCTTCCGCGAAAATTTCTTCTCTTAAAGTAGCATTTTCAAATACTCATTCTGGTCCCTAATTGGATTACGTACTTTTAAAGTGATGCCAATGCATTGGAAAAGGAATTTGCTTCCTGGCCTTCAAATAGGGATCTGGCTCCTGTTTGATGTTGAAGCGCCGTCACTAAAGCATCCTGCACAGACTGATCAGATTGGAAGTTAAGGATACATGATAAACATGTTGTTGCTGAATGAATAATAAAATGTTTGTTATTACATAAGAAACAAAAAAAAGGTCAAATCAATTACATGATGTACAGTTTCATTGTGTTTATAACACCAATCGCAGAAGATAACTGATATTGCATCTTTAGTTTTAACAATTGCTTTTGTTTGTTTTTTTTCTTCGTGTTTTTCCTTTTTTTCGTTAAGTTTAGATCATGCAAAAGCTATGATTTCATAATGTTGTTTACAATCGGGAATAAATCGTAAAAATTTATAGGAAAATCGGGAATAAATCGGGAAAATTGGCACGAAAGTCATTTGAAACTCTGCATCTGCTATAATCGATGGAGATTAGACCTAGTCAGCAATTTCAAGAGACAATGGCGAAATAAAAATATTTTTTAGAACAAAAAAGTCCTAATTGTATATAATACTAGCAAAATAACCATGATTTTCAAATGCTGATTTAGTAATGTTTGTAGCGCTGTAGTAACAGCGTTATGCTGCCAATTTTTTCTTTCTTTTCGTTGGTTATCATACATCATTATGACGAAGGGAGAAACAAGCACGTGCTAATAAAGCATCGTGTGTATTTATCATATGGGTAAAGCAACGCTACAGCGCATGTGTTTCGTTTATTTCTCTCCGGAAATCGTGGTGATTGTTACTGCAACCTCATACTGATGAAAGTAGGCTAATTCCCTTCTACCAGTATACAAATCCTGCACGTTTTTTTTTATCACACACAACCTGAAAATGATCACTTAATTAAAGATTTTCACTTTTGTTTTTTAGGTCACTATGTTATTATTAGGAATTAAAATATAACCAGAACATCAATGGCCTCTACGAATCGGTCACGATTATATAAAGTTTGTACGTCTCTTATCTCAATGGATGGTTCGTCGTTTCCTGAACATGTTGACAGTCGGAAGATTTACGACAGGACGTAGCAAATTATTTTATTCACTATGTTGAAACACAACGATAATAAAATGACATAAAATCTACCACTATCTTATTACCACCCACTCCTCCTATAATTAAGACTACTATTAAGCACAAAAGAGCAAATATAAAGATTTTATGATTCTAAAGTGTCGATAATTAATAAAATGGGATCATTTAACTTACTATTATATGTCATATTATCGAAGTTATATTAATTTCACCTCAAAATTCTTCTCAAATTGACCTAAATGGCGGGGTATTACTAAATGGTTTCCATTGAATATCCTTATTCAGAATTGTATTTACCATTATAATGACAATAATTAAAATAAAAGCACGCCAAAGAATAACGAAGCACTTCTTAATGTCTATTTAATATAGATACCTATATAGAAAGAAAAGAAAATTCTTCGGTATGCCATTCAAGGGTTTGGCAGCGTTTAGACCGCGAGTTCTTTTTCAACGTGCTTATTATTAATGATGCTTATGAAACGACTAGGAAATATTCTGTGGTGTCATTAAGTATAAATATCCCAACGGAAGCTGATTCTGATAAAAAGAAACAGGAGAACAAAAGAAGAAAATTTACTGCTCTTTAAAAACTAATTCTCCTTTAATTGTTACTTTATTAACGCGGAAAAGTAAATTACATGCATTTTTCTGCAGATTCATCTTCCTGCTTCAGTGGGAAGCTTGAATTGATCACCCCGATAATTGTTTATGCTAATTGGAAGGAAGTCAAAATTACAATCGATCATTTCTGCGACGAGGAGCAAGTTAAGTATGAGATAAACAAGGTTTAAACGGTTCGTATATCCGTGCATAAAAAAGGAATTTATTTTATATTTATATGTAGCACTTGGATACGTGACTAAAATTGATACTCCTTTTAATTGCATTGACCAAATAATAAGATGATTTTGTAAGATTGACAAAAGCCCTTTTTTTAATATTTTTAATGTTTTATAATTTTCATTTTCATACAAAGGGAAAAGCTACGAGTTACCAGCATAGCAAACCAGGTGGTTACTATTAACAAATGTTTTACTATATTATTTTGAATATATTTTGAACCATTTGAATTAATAAACCAATAAAATACAAAACATAATGCTAAAATGATGGCAGCATTTTTTGTATAATATTTACATAATATTTTGGAAATCTAAAATTTTATTTTGAATAAATTTAACAATAAGAAAAAAAGTTTGTTCGTAATTATTATTATTATGTTTTAGTAACTACTTGTGTATTTCAAAGATTAGGTTTAATGACAGCTTAAACTTAACAAAAAGGTTATGCAAGAAAATCCGAGATACTTTTACTTCTTTATCTTATTATTTTTTACTTTTAACTTGAACTTATTATTATAGGAAGGCTTCAAACGCCAATTAAAAGATTAATTAAAAGATTAATATATATGTCATTATTTTACGGGAAAAACTATAATAAATCATTTGTAATTAAAGTTTCTTCTTGTCAGTAACATCTAACGATAATTATTTATTTTTTGATACAAAAAAAAAATACAATTCAAATTGGACAACAGCATCAACATGCTGCAGCAGTAATGTAAATAACTAAATAAACGTTTTCTTGATGTCTATGGCCAGCCCACCAGTCCCCAGATATGGTATTTAATCGTGACTTCATTATTTTTTGCGATTAATTTTTTAATGAAATATTTCCCGTAGGGAAAGCAAGTTGATTTTCTTTTTCTCTTCGATTCCCCACAAAAATGAGGAGGGACTTTGACGAACGGTAATTTACTGCAGTGTGTATGTGAAATTACACTTTCTGCAAATTACATTCAACAATTTGTTGCTTCAGCATAAATAAAGCATGAATTTTGCTAATTTGTCATGTTTATGACCCTTTTAAGAAGTAATCAATTTTGTGAATATTATAAACAAAATAAGCGGATGTCCTCACGGATACGGGAATGTTTAGGTATAATCAAAAATTTAAAAACTCGCCATGATCAACATTTAGGAGGCTACCATTGAGTAGAGTATTAATATCGAATAAGTACTGTCAATTAATAATAAATAGATTTTTAATGGATATCCTTTTAACTATCGTTAGTATAAACATTTCTTAATGCTTTTTGCTTGTCATGATATGTTTTTACCTACTTTCTTGAATTAATATTGGTATTATCACTTTGAGTGAGGCTTGTCTCATCTTTACCACCAATTTACACCTTGGATTAATTTGTATTCCTATCCGTATGCCTAATTATAGAGGGGTAATATTCTAGATAGTTGCCATAGAAGGAGGGGGATTTAAGTTTTTAGTGTGTGATAATTATTAAAAACTCATTTATCTTTTTTCGTATGGATGTTCTCGCTAACCTCACTCTTTAACTAAAACTCATACAAAAAGAACTTCACTTATCAATGATTCTAACGTAAATGCATTGGCGAGTAGCTGCTAAAACGTTTTTTGAACGTTAGCTTTACTTTACTTACTTTACTTACCACAACAACACTTAGCTAAATACACATCATCTAAAAAAACTGGCATTAAATCAGTATAAAGTGATTTCCGATACTAAATACACAATCACCTATACTCTTTTTTTATAATTACAAATATTTTGCTAAGACTAAGACTCCAAAATAATGATGGACTTAGGTCGAACTATAGTTTTATAAAGGAAAATGAACTAGATTTCCTTTAAATTTATTTTTAATACCCTCTGTTTTAAATGAAGAAATATAACTTTCAAATCCATGTAATATGAAATCGATTTATTGACAATATTTAAATGTGTATGATCATTATAAATCTTTACGAAATTTTATTATCTTGACTAATATGCGTTGTTATTATATTTACAAATGCTGAAAATATATTTTCTTAACTTGGAAGAAAGGTTATTTGAGATGAAAAAGTTGTATAAAAAATTGAGAAATGTAATAATGTAATTATTTCTTTTTTGACTTTATTCTAATTTAAATATTTTAACTAATCTTTTGAGATTTACAACATATCAAAAAAATCTTTTTAGGCAGGATTTCTTTTAAATCTAATTTCAAGGTCTGGTCCAATTTTCTGTATAAAACTATGGTTTGACCTAAGTGGATTCACTATATATATTTTGGCGATTTTAGTATTAGTAATTTTTTGTAATTACAAGAAAGAAGTACATTTTATTGTACATTTTACAACTTAAGTATCGGAAGTCACTTTATGCAGAGCTCATGTCTTTTTTAGCTGCCGTGTATTCAGCTTCAGAAGCCAGAAGAGCCAACAGTCAAGTCCACGTTTAAAAACAATTAATCATTTACATATTTGTGGCTTTTGTCTTTATTACTAAGCCTTTGAGATCTACAAATTATCACAATATTTTTTTAAGGTAGGATCTCTTTTAAAAAGTCTTGTTCAATTTTCTATACAAAACTATAGTTTGACCTAAGTGGATTCACTATATATTTTTTGGAGTTTTAGTAATTTTTTGTAATTACAATAAAGAGGCATAATTTATTGTATATTGCAGCTTAAGTATTAAAAGTCACTTTATGCTGAGTTCATGACTTTTTTAGCTGACGTGTATTCAGCCAGAGGTGATCAACTTTAATATTTCAAATATCTTTACAATTACTAGTGTTGCTAAGCTAACGTTCAAAATAACGTTTTAGCAGCTATTCAACAATACATTTACGTTCAAATCATTGATAAAGGAATAGATATGTGTGCTAGGTATGTATTTGAGTATTTTTTTTTTTTCAATTTGAAAATTAAAAAATATATAATTTTGAAGAAATATAATGGAGGTCGGCCCTCATTCAGCTGTCACAATTATCGACAAACATGAATTAAAAAATAATGCAATGAAAATTAATATTATTGTTCTGAAATTTTTGATTTTGTTTACTAAATGAAATAACAATAAAACAATCGTCAATAATAAAAACAACAATAAATAATAATCACGAAGAATAACAAAAACAGCAACAGAACTACATTATATTATCGAATCCCTAAAATTAAAGCAGTAATTAATAGAAAAACAATAAGCCAGACAAGCTCTAAACTCCTTAATGTTTGATTTTGCCTTCGCTTTATCCATCTTTCCATTTTGTTTTTTTATTCGTGGTGAGACATTATTTGCATGTTATTTGCAAGCTGGCATGTTTTTATTTCTGTCACTTCGTAATTAAGTGCATGGAAGGACGTCAATTATGACAATGCAAAAATATATTTCTAGATTAGCTAGATGTATGTATTTGGATATTATGAATATTACGGTTTTCAAATTGAAATTAAAAAAATATCTCATTATGAAGAAACATAGCGTAGATTTTCCACCTGGAACACGGAAGTTAGCAATATTGATTGACAAAATTATTTGACTGAAATCGATTTTTCATTGAGATGTAAAAGCTTGAAAGTTTGAGGTGAAAAATGGGTTAAAAAGAAGACTTTTTAAAATTCAAAATCGATTCTGAATTCGATTGCAAAACATCTAATACATCCGAAAGTAAATACTGAAAAAGAAAACATGAAAAGAAAAGACCTTCCGTGAGAATAATAAATATTGTGTCATACTATTTTTAATGAAGGTCTACATAACATAAAATGGATGTAATATATTTAAAAGGGTTAATTTAGTTCAATTAAGATCAAGTATGGGGGAGGATTATTAACAAATGATTAAGAGAGAAAAATATGCTTATTTTAAGAATATTTAAGAATAAATATGATTTTTTTTTATAAAGGGTGACATTGTTTTATCATTATTTTACTCAAGGAAGTGGTTAAAGTCTACGCCCGTCTGCATACACTTGTGGCACCTAGTTTTTTTTATAAGAACCTAGTTTATAAGAACGTAAAGGCTGAGATATTGTCAGAAATTAAGAACATGCTCAGCCTGAGCTTGTGAATGGTCGATGGCCAATCTCTGTTACGAGTTCCACGAGTCAGTTTTTTTTGTAGAATTGTGTATTTTTGGGATAAGGCTCTATTTAGACGACATTCAAAATATATATCTGGGTACTGGGTAAGCAAGTTAAAAAAATCATTTAAAGCTACACTTTTAATAACCAACAAGAAATATATATTTATCTATTCGAAAAATTTCTCGTAGGATATCGAAAAGAAAAAGTTATATAATTATGCGAAAGAAAATTCATTATGCGGAAAAAACTTTGCTATGAGCAATTAGTGCGTCACTAACTCGTTTAATTATGTAAAATAATAATTATTACACTACCGATTCATTACATATTACTGAGTGCGGAACTATCTAAACTAACGTCATCACTAAATTATGCAAACTATCTCAGACATAATTTATATTTCACATTATAATTACAATGATGATTCGTCATAAGTTTGCCACAAATTGTAAACGTGTCTGAAATCATTGCGGAATACCAATGATGTCAATAATTATGCAAACTCTTGGAGAAATTATATATAAAAAAATTTAAAAGCACATTTTTACAAGTAAACGTCATTTAGGAAATAACTTTCGCTAACGAATCAAAAAGAAAATCAACAAAAGATCAAAGGAATAATTGATCAGATATATGAAAGCCCCCAGATAAGACGTAATTTGTGTACAACGCTCCCTGTGTTAGATTGGTGATGGGAGTATAATAATGGCGGTGGGGGTGTATAATGTATGTTGTAATGTTAGTATATAGGAAAATGCTTACTAGAAAAACACCTCCTCCTGGGAAAAAAACGCCCCCAAAAGAAAAGCTCTTAGAAAATTTCCTCCCGCAACAAAAAAAAAACGGATTTTCCCGAAGAAAATCACAAACCCCAAAAACCATATTAGTCTATTATATCAACAAGTTTAGTTCATTTTAGGTGAAAAGTTACAAGGTCATTTAAGTTTTTTTAACGATTGGATAATCCTCAAAACTAATTATCCTATTTAAAAATCAAAAAGTTGGGTATTTCCCTCTACAAGCTTTTACTCGCGTTACTTTTAATACTTGATATTCTTACGTTTACACTAACGTGAATGGTATATGCAAGGGGGGGGGGGGCGGTCCTATTAATTGTGCATTTGAGCAAAAGTTGTCCCGGATCAACTTGTCTCGTCTCATAGAGACATGTTACAGTTAATTGTAAAACCATATTATTCCCATGCCAGTATTTCTTCTAAAATCATTTTCTCTGAGAAAATCCCTCTGCACTCAATGTTTCTCAACCAGGCCAAGATTCTAGTAAGAGTTTCAAAAGTATAAACCGTTTGCGCAAGGTTCTACAAATATACTGCGCATAAATAGCATCGTGTAGCGACAGCGAGTAAACAAAAGAATTTAGGGCGTACGTCGTTGGTCCGAACATTGTTAGTTATTTGTAATCCCTTCAATATCAGAATGTTCGCTTGAAGAGTGATATTGTACAGAAAATTCCACATAAGACAATGACAATGCTGAATTATTTTTTTCTCTCAAATTGATTGATACCATCATGGGCATCATTATATTATTTTGAGTGTCATTAAGATCTGGTTTCTTATGAAGTTTAGCAAAATTACTTTTGCTTAATTAAGTATTAATACTTCTTATTATTTCCGGTTTATGCATCGATCAAGGAGAAGTGATGTTCAACATCATTACTGGTCGTTAGGCCAAAAATGTATCCGCTTTTTCTCGTCCAATTGTGTGGACCCACATATCGGGGGTTCAGTTTTCCAAATTTTTTCTCACATTCGAGACCGACTAATCCGTCGCTTCAATTGTTAGGGTTTTTACCGCCCAGTTTTTAAATAACTATACCACAAATCCTATATAACGTTGTTCTTATATTGACGCCTTCCCTTAATCCCTCCTTCTCTAATTGACGCCCCTCTTAAAGGGGGAAAATGCAATAATATGTGGTGATCTGGTAACCTCATTAATAACTTTAAATTAACACCTCCTCCTAAATTAATTTGTACTCGAAAAATCTTGAAACTGAAATAAGTGCCACTGACATTAAATATATAGGGTATAAGGCAGTTCAATTACTCGAAAGATTGCGTGAAAATTATTTGGTGATTTATTTAATTATAAAAAAATATATTAGAACGATAACCAAACAACGATACTAAAAACAAACTAATATGCTTAAATAATACCAGCTCATAAAAAAATTCTTATAAAAAATATAATTAGATATTCCTATAAAATTGTGGTTTGGATCTCATAACGGAATCTACAAAAAGGTCAAGCAATTAGGAAATAATTTTGTTTGGCCTCCAAATTCTAAAAAAAACCATTACAAACTACATGAAAATAAATTAGAAAATTCACACTGCTTATGAACAAAATTATGCACATATAAAAGGTAGTAAAATCACGCCATTGATTAAAAAAAAGAAGGGCGTATTCACAGGGGAATTAAATTTCTTTGCTTATTTTCATAATGCTTATTCTGTAAATTTGAAAATTTAAAGAGGATCATTAATTACTAGATTACCTATAATAAAGGTCATAACATGGGAGCCCTCCCATGTGGCAGTGGGAAGAGGAATATATTAACATCTCACTTCTATTTGGACTAATCTCCTCAAAATAAATAGATCATTACAGCATTAGTATAATACGTGGGCCTGGCTGAATAAACCGTTATTTCAACATTTCTTATAACACTGTCGTTTTAGAATGAATATAAAGAAAATATAAAATACAATTTTTTTACAACTAAAATGTCGAAGTGGAATTTTTAAATAAACAATTTTAAAGAACATTTGGAGAAACTTCAAGAGAATTTTTTAATAACATGGTTTCGTTTTCATTACAGTAACTTATTTCTCGTACCATAGAATGATGCTTTTGAAAAAAGAAAAAAAAAACATTGAATTTCAGAAGATACGAAGATAATAAAAATAACGATGCATCTAAAGTAAATTAACGATCTTATTAGAAATCGGGTGGTATATGCTTCTCTTTTTTAAAAGACCAGAGTCCACTAGGCGGAGAATTAAGAACAAAAGAACACAAGGTCTTGTGTTCTATTCTTCTCATTCGTCTAAATGTCTTACTTATAAAAATAGAGAAATAACGAATAAAAACAAAAACCAAAAAACATAAGCAAATCAGTTAGAGAGCCTATTATCCAACATTGCTAAAATACGCAACGTCAAATATCGTCTTACAATGCCGAAATGCGATAATTATAGGAAATTCAAGGCACAGCGTGTGCGATATACTGGTGAAAACCGGACGAGGTACTTGAGTTCGTACTAGTCGAGTTGTGTACAGGATGCGGAGTCCGGTTATGGAAGTCTTTGGTAATCGTCAATAAGGAAGTGTATGTGCCGAGGACGAATCCCGTGATTCCGAGTATCATTATGGCCATGTTCTTTACAAAGGACAGCGGATGCAATCCTTTCCGCCAGAAAGTCAACGTGTGAAAGAGCGGCGGGAAGATAAGAGCGAGCCCTGAACTGGCTATCGCTCCAAGTAGTGCAATAAAATCTTCGAGAAGTGGGATGCTGGCAGCCAGTGCAGCTAAAGAGTAAGAAATTAAAAAATAAATACGCTATGTGTAATATTTTACAATATTATATTCGCTGCATTGTGGTACATCAATCAAGTTCTAAATATTTCAGTACACCTGTTTTTACATATATAAATAAATTTTTAATGAAATAAAATGAGATTCATATAGTGGGAACCATATTATTGGAATTCTTGGCGTTGCAAATCAACCTAAGCAAATATTTTGTGATGTTTTTTTTGTTGTTGTGAAAATCTTAAGCAAATACCAAGCAACTTTCCGGCCTCAAAATCAAGTAAGAAACTTTAAACTAGAAAATCGACCTACTTATTACAAAAAAACACCCGTGCATGAATGTTTACAAAGTTAAGACGAATTAATCAGGTGTAAATTCAAGCAAACTAAAACTAAAACTCACCAGTGAAAAGCACAAGAACTGTCCTAAAAGTATACTCAAAACAGGAGCCGTTTCTTTTCTGCCACTTATTAAGTAAAGGCGGCAACAGGATTTGTATTGGAACGTAGAATTGCAAGAAGTATGTCAAGAACATCGCGAGCGCGTAACACAGTTTAACACCATCGTACAAACTGAACAAAAAAGAAAAGAAAGACATTTATAATAACTAGCATGCAATAGAGAGAAACAAAACTGTAAATAGTATAGAGGCGGGATGTAGAGTGCGTCAGACATCTGCAAAGGAGAGGTAGAAATCAATTAATCCTAAGGTTTTTTCAACGATAGCTACTTTTTACTCTCCTCCAGATATGTTTTGACGCACTCTAGATCCGCCTCTGATAGTATATAAATAGGAAAGTTAGAAAAAGGATAATGACATATTATGTACAATATACAAACTCACGCATTATCTGGTAAATTGAGACTGACACTGCCTAGGGTTGCGTCCCCGAACGCTAAGTAGCCTAGCACCGCCATAGAAACAAACATAAACGAGATAATTCCCATGCCAATATTCAGCACCCAAGGGAAATCTTCCGGATTCTTCATCTCGTTTTCTAAGGGCAAAACCTGAAAAAACAAAAAAACAAACAAAAAAAAAAAATAAAACGTCAAAATAGTATCGTGTATTCCAAAATTAAAATGCACAAGAGCACAGGCAGTTTCTGAGAGAATGGTAAGCTATCATTCTAAAAGTTGACAAAAATTTTGAGTTCCTTTGTACAGACTAAATTTACTACAACATGCACATTTTGCCAACGGTAAAAAATGGCTGCTCGGCACAAAAAAAAGATCTGTGAAAAAATTTACTCATCCATCTTTTTAGGTAACAGATTTTTTTATAGCGATAACATAATTTTAATGAAAAGCTAAATAAAAAAGAATCACCTGCCCGACACAGGTGATCGAAAAGAAAACTTGTAAAAAAATTATCGCGATATTACATGAAATTTTATTTCGTTCCGATATGAAATATAGGGTGTAACCCCGATAACTTGAACATTTTTCTTGGGCCATTGAAGATTCGAGTTAAGGCCACACTTAACTGCCGATAAGCTCCAGATCATCTAATTAAAATTACCAAAAGTACAGAAAAGATTCTACGATTATGCGGGTAGATTTTTGTATGTTTTTTAAATAATTAGTGCTAAATCTTCAAGTGAATTTCTTATTTTTTTATTTTTGGGCTTATTAATATCGTGAAATCACGGGTGTAAATCATAATCACAAATCCACTTCGGAATATAAACTCCTAAAAATTTGTATCCGAGGTTTTACCGAATGGAAGAAGATTTAGAATACATATACGTTCGACGCAAAGGTTCGAGTTAAAAACCAAATATCAAAACAGATCGAGACTACAGTAACGTGACCCGACGTCATAAATATAGTCCTTGAATAAACTTTATTTATGTTAGTTCCTTGTCAAAATAAAACCTAAAAACTCGTGTACGTTAAGAAGATGATGGGCACTTAGAAAATATCGCTTATCTCACTCCGGATGGTACTTTGTATGCGTCTGTGCGGTAAGAGTGATTAAAGTACGCCGCCAAAAGTAAAGGAAAATTCTGAATATTCTCGTCATATATAGAAAATATGCTAAAATCAATGTCAACAAGCATGTAAAGGAATGTAAATATCAAAGGCACCGTTCAACAGACCATTTAATGTAAAAGAAATCTTAAGATTTGGCACGCCTACTTCCTACTTCTAATGAAATTTGTTTTTTGCTATTTTGCTATTTTAGCGAGCCCCTAGACCCATTTTTCTACTTTAATTTTAGTACAAAATAGAAAATCACTGGAAAAGCATTGGCTATGAGCAGAATGAAATTCACAGTACAAGTAGTAAGGCTTTTTTATCTATCAGCGGTTTTTTTTTTGTTTGTTTTCTTTTTTCGGATTTTTTTTTTTTTTTTAAGAAAAGAGATCCCTAACCATGTGACTGAAACGTTATTTCCGCTTCTTTCTTTGCTCATAAAAATTAATCAAACCGAGTTTGTCTTTTGCCAATGTTGAGTTCTCTGAAAGCCTGGAAGGGCTAGAAAATTGGCACGTGCAACTCTATTGCAGATTTTTTTCTGCACATGACTATAGCCGAAGAAAAAGTCTCTCTCGATTCCATTAGTGACATCCCTAATAGGTTGATGATATAATTTTGGTTTTAACCCTTTAATAATATTTCCGGTTCGAAATAAGAAATAATCTAGAGATTCAGTAAACGCATGCATAGGAGTGAAAATAGTCTACGCACCTTTTGGAAAAGAAAAACTGAATTCACATTTAAATGGTGTTCCGTTTAAGTTAAAACCAGTGCCTCTGGATGTAATTACGCCTTAAGTCTTTATCTGAACAAATAACACCGTACAAGACAAACCTACCACGCCTATTCCTTCGAATGAAAACAAAGCCATAGAAAAGAATATCGGTAGGTTTTCTACGCCGTTAAACATCGGTAATCGGGTCGGATCGCCAATATTCCGGATCAAGTACTGGTAAACGGTGATCAAGCCGGCGAAACACAGAACGTTCGCTGCTATTGAGATGTAGGCCAAATGTTCCAGACTACGGATGTAGGACAGTAAGACCATTGGAACTGCCAATATGATGATGATCAGACGCTTGTCAACTTTGTTGTCCCAATCCGCAATCTCGACAATGGTGGAAGCGACGAATACAAAATAAATGGCGCAAAAGCCGAGCTGGGTAACAATCAAAAAGAAATTCACGATCCTCCTAAAATAAGAATATAATATGCATACCACAGTCTACTCTCAATCTCACGAATTACTTCTCCTTTTGTATAATTTCCAGCAATCAGTTTCGATGACAATACCGAAAAGCTTCGGCGTACCAAGCGATTGGTAAATTTTGATAACGGATATCGAAATTCCCATATCTCGAGAACGAGTTTTCAGAGACGGATCTACAGTACGTCAAACATCAGTGAAGGAGAGCTAGAAATCAATTATCTTAAGGTTTTTTCAAAGATACCTTTTTCTTACTCTCCTCTGGGGATGTTTGACGCACTCTGGGTCCGCCACTGGTTTTTGTAAAATTGAAAATTGAAGTGAAATATGTTCTGTTTTCGCGGCTGTTATTGCTCAAGCTAATGAATGGTACGCAGAAACTTACTTAGGCCAGTAAGCCTTTTCTTTGAAGATAGGCTTGGTACACAGCTCAGCGACGTCACCATACGACATAGCTTTTTTACCAGTCCTAAAAAAAGCAGAGAACAGTAGCTTAGTAGCTTGTGTGTAATCTAACTTAGAAATCTTCAGTCCGTTTTGTTGATTGCGCATTAATAAATGATTAGAAAAGCAATTAAAAAAAGAACTTGTGTAGATAGCCTGACCAAGATCCTGAATAAGAGCATTCCTGTTTTGTTGTTGTTATCAAAATGCTCAATAATCTATTAGGCAGATGCGTTCAAAAAAAGCCAGCAAAATTTGTTGCTCTTTTTTAACGAAGCGGGGATTGTGTTTAAAATCATGAGATTACTCCTCCCACCATTAGCGCACGTTTTTCATTATAAGAACGTCGAGACTGAGAATCTATAACTTACTAAGAACATGCTCAACCTGGAATCCTTTCTCAGTCTCGTTCTCAGTAAGAACGAAGAATAACAGTTTTTTTTTTAAGTTAGTAAGGCAGGTCCTCAATAAGACTACGTTATTAATGTTAAACAAATATAAAAATAAGTTCATACTGCCTACAAAAGTGATGTGAGGATCGCACCAACAAATGCATACAGTGAACTGCGATGAACGCGACGATAGCCAAACCAACTGGTCCTGCGATAATTCCAGCATGTTTCACGGCCGAGGGTAAGCTCAAGATTCCAGTTCCGATATTCCCCTTGAAAATATGCACCATCGTAGCAATATTTCTGTAGAAAATGAGAGAAAGTTAGAAAGTAAGCAAGATTTATCATGCAATCAAAATAAGAAACTTTAACCCTTAGATCCTACAACCTCATTTGAAAGAATTACAAATAGCTAGAAATAGGTATAAGTTGGTGGTGTTGAAAAGTTCAAAAAATTATATAGACGATAAAAGTTAAGAGTCTTATATTATGATTTTATTTTATTTTATTCTTATTTTCTTATTCTAAGATTAAGTTCGACTATCTAACTAATAAGTATAAGTCTCTTATAAAAAACGCGAAATAGATGCTTAAACATTACAGAAAGATAGATAAGGGACCATAAGTTATCAGTCTTTTACACAAAACTGAGTCAATTTTGACCGATTTATGAAGTTGATAAACAATATTTTATCGACTTGAAAAGTTGGCAACTTTTCGTTCCTATCAAGTATGTAATGTCTTGTTCAACGTCGGCAAAGTATGTGGTTGACACTTACGAAGTTCCTTTGCCACCTGTATCCAACCCACCAGTATTAGCTCCCCGACTTCGCTCCGATCCTGTCGATTTGACCGACACTGTCAAGTGTTTGTGTTCTGAAGAAATAACATTCGATATATTGCGAGGTAAGAAATATATTATTGTTTCTAAAAAATATAAGGTCTTCATTTTTGTAGATAATTACTCTCGGAAAAATTGGAAGGCCTAAATTAAAGTAAATTCTTAATAGACTATCCCGAGTAGACAATAATATATAATGTTTTGATAATAATAATATACAAAAAACAAACAAAATTACCACCATCCTCGTCGTCCTCGTTATCTGAATAATCACCAATATCATTATTCACAATCATATTCTCTGTGCTGTTTAGTGATGGCTCTTTCTTGGTGACAAGATCATTCTCGTCACTACTATACGATTGGTAGTTGTCGTTGTCCAACAGGGCATCCTTCTCAGTAGAGTGCATCCCCGTTGTTGTCAATGGGACTATTATTTGGGGATGTTGTTGTTGTTGTTGTTGTTGTTTTCTTTTGTAATCAAAAAAAGAAGAAATTACATTGGTGTCTCTTATGTAACGCTCCATATTGTGTTGTGTTGTATTAAAGAAGCAAATCTTTTGCTTTCGCACACGTCAATGTTTTTATGTGAATACATAAATGCCAAAATAACATTCTAGGTATATACAGTTATTCATTGAACATACGAGTTTGATTGATGCAAAACAGTTACAATATAATATGAATATTTGATTTCAATTTCAATAATTGACGAAACGAAAGACAGCTCTTTTGGTCTATTCTTTTCAACACAAAGTAACTATGAATAATAAAATAGCTCATAAGATCATATTATATGTAAATTTAAGCGTAATCACTGCTACTGAAATCAGTTAGAAATTTTACAACCTGAATTAAAAAGAAACTAATAGTAAGCATTATTTTTACTTTGAGAATTGTTCTTCCTTCAGCTTAAAAAATGAATTGAGTCAATGAAATCTGTAGTATTTCTTGTTTAATATCATGCATTTAGATCAATTACTTACGTACCTGTTACACACAACTCTATTATACTAAACTCAACACTTCTTCCAACTCATAATAATGACAAACAAACAAACAAACTGTATGTTATCGTGTTACAGTACATAACATATTATGTATAATGATAAATAAATATATAGCATGTCAACTCACAAACTTCCGCTGGTTTTGACAACTTAGACATTGCAAAAACTGAATATAACAACTGATATAAAAAAATCTTATGTTTTGGTATTCACTCTAGTATCGAGAAACGTTTAAGCATTAAAAATACCAAATATAAAAAGAACTCTTTGCTTAAATAAAAATTTAGATTCTTACAGTATAAAAAAAATGAGTATGTCTACATTTAAAAGCTAAAAATGAATTTGAAATAATTACCACAGGAAGATTAATAAACTAGATTTCAACTTTTATTATTTTTATTGACATCATATTTTATGTGTAAAATGTTTACACAAAGATTACAGCTGTTAGAAATACGTCCTACTTTTTCTTAATTATAACGAGTGTAATTATCGTTAATTGTACGAGACATAGTGCGATTACTGGTTAATCATGAGCAGTGCAAAATTAAAGACATTTTCTTTAAATAACGTAAACAAA
>JAUEKX010416407.1:0-11122 GCA_031834005.1 Dendronotus venustus
CCGGTGTATGACCAAAGTGTCCGCTAATCAGAGATGTCCGCCTTTTAGAGTGTCCGTTAATTGGAGATTTCACTGTAGTACTTTTTAGTTGCTCTTTTCGTTAACAGAAGCTTCTATATTACGTTAAAAATTCTCTCCACTATAGAAATGCCAAGAAAAAAAGGGGCAGCGAAATAGAAGAATGACTTACGTAATCTTTCCGTCAGCAGTTCTTACAATCAACAGTTTTTCGATTGCATTTGCTGCATATGAGTGTACGACATTACTTTTGGCTTTCAACAGATTCACCAGGTGCGTTATCGATCCAAGAATAATATCTTTAGGTAGCTAAAAGAAAGAAAAACAGTAATGATACACGAATCTTTGAGTTATTAGCCAAAAGGCAACTGAGAGCAAGATGGAAGCTCGAATTAGATTAAATAAATTATGCTGTATGAATATTTTTTATTATTAAGAAAGAACAGATACAGAGAATTTGTTACCAATCAATAATAGTTGAGTTAGTACATACCACACTTCGAAATGTTATGACATATTTAATAGCATCTGCTTTCAACACTGGAAACTCGTCAACATTAGGGACACTCAGGTCCGGCAATATTTGTGCTCCGTAAAAGTCCTGGAGATTGACAAGTTGGTTCGTCTCCGTCGTACCGTGCTTCGCTGTCGACTTCTTGGTGGCCAGTGACGTCACAATGTAGATGACGACATCTTTCGCCTTCCAATTGTTCTGTGTGTCTTGTGTGTACTGCTGCAACAGCTGGTTAACGTACTCAGAGAATATATTTGTGACGACCTCCTCGTAGAACTTACACAGTCCGCGCACCAAATCGCAAGCGGATCGCCGTCTAGTGTCAATGTCAGAGCCCTCGATGTCCTTTCTTATGTACTCCTCTGGGTTGTCTTCGAACAGCTCTTCGTCCGCCTCTCTGAACATCATGTTGGGGATGATGACGTTTTGGCAGATACTCTTCAGTGTAGCTTCCTCTTTGAAAATCTCCTTATAATGCGGCCGCTCGCATACCGATGCCAAAAATTGTATAGCGTTACTAACGAGCTAAAGTATTAAAGTAATATTTTAAAGATAAAGTCACAAACCAAAGGTATTCGGCTTCTGGGTGTACAAAAAGAACATTTACGCCTTTATCGAATTATGATTAAAACGTTTAAATTGATATCTGAATAATGAACGAACGAATGAATGAAATAAATTTGACTCTTGTTATATTCACAAATATTTGTAGACTAAAAATAATTTCACTTTCGTTTTCAAATCAAAATTCCCCAAACTTATTAGCTGTCCTAACTGGCCTCGTTTTCACTATTTAATTGCTTAGTAGCAGCTGAATCAAGAGCCCCCATCGTCTTAAATTCTGATTTTCCAATTTATCATCAATGACCTCATATTTCAATCTTAGCATCATTTAATTTACATCATATTCATATCAAGCGGTTTAACTTTAATATCGAAAACTTAACTTACCAAGTCATTTTTAACGTTGTTATCTGTGGCTGTTAATAAATTCCAAATGGCTTGTACAAAGCTTGGTAGAAATTCCTATATCATTAAGATGAACAAATAAGAAATTTTGATTAAAAATAAACGAGAAAAAGCACGTGAACGAAAAACACAACAGATCAAATCCGTAATTTAAAGCCATACAACTTAGGAATTAGGATTGTTATACTTTGAAGGGTAAAAGAACCGGTTGATTTTCGGCTATCTGTTCAACGTTATAAAAATACATTAGCAAAATGATAATAAAATTGAACATCTGAGGCGCACACACCTGAAATTCTTCATCATACTTTTGAGCATACATTGCAACATTATCACAGATTTGCGAACGCAGCCTTTCCAATGGCCCAGCTTCATCTGAGTCCTAAAGTTTAATATTTTGAAACAAACAAAACTAAATAATCCATTTACAATAAAAAAATAAGCAAGAAATACACAATTTTGACATTTTTTGCAACTGTTGAGCTGTTTATTTATAAATTAAAAAAAAAAATACTGAAGCCTTATAAACAGTCTAAAAAGGGAGCTAAGTGGGACATTTAAAGTAAGAACCTTATCCATCAAATACTTTTAAGAATCGAAGAGTTAATCCCAGAATAATTGGTGCTGTCTACGGAGACAAAGTTATCTTGGTAACTATATCCTTTAAAGAAGGAAAGGTTAACTAAACCTTTATTACCTTATCAACCAATTGTGATAGGTCTGTCACAATAAGCATAAGGAAAGGGTCCATCCATCGTTTAATATTGTCTTCAAAAAATTCTGGCAAATCCTAACAACAAATTTAAAAATTCTTCTGATGAAATAGGAAACTGTTATTCTTGCAAATAGAGAAAATGAAACTTAGAGTTATTTTAGACGCATGTTCAAAAGAATTACCATACTAGACGTGGTGCTCCTAGCCTTTTTCATAAGAATTTCAAGGAAGAATTCACTTCCAAATTTATTTCAAGGACTTTTTGCGGGCACTTTTATGATGAATACTAACATTACAAGAAGTTTCATGTTATAATCGAAACTCAAAATTTAGAAACCAAATAAAATCTACATTATTTAACGGTAATTTTTCAAAGATTAAAAATAATACTAGAATTAGTACGTACCTGATAGTTCAAACTATAAAACAATTTACATATCATGACAAGCACTTCAACAACTTGCTTTTGTCGTGGGATATCATTTTGATATTCTGTTACTTTTTGGACCATTCCTTCAAATAAGTCAAGTAGAGGTGACGCAAAAACGTCCAAAACAATTTTCAGATCAACCCACAGAGCTTGTGATTTGAATTCATAGCGAAATCTAAAATGAAAAATACATATTAACAAAGAAATGAAACTAAAACTTTTTTATTAATGCAGCTTATAAGCAACTCAAGCAACTAAAGTCTACTAAAATTTGTTTCATAAAATTTGGAATTTGATTTCTTAATTTACTCATTCTGGCTCTTCTCCAATAGTTCTTAAAATTCACATTAAACAACTTTAATAATGATTTTATTCAATACTTCAAAATTTCTTAGATTTCAACTCTTTTTGTGTTATTCCTTCTTCATTATAAATTGTTATTGCTTGCTTTTAAATTGAATATATAGTGTAATATACCAAATTACTTAATAATGAATTTAAAATTAATTTTAAATCAATTAAAATAGAGTGTACAAATTTTGATGTCCATAATTTATGAATAATACCTTTTGAATAAAGAGTGGGCGGTTTGGAGAACACCATCAACAATTTTCATGTTCATATCATTTGAAACCTTCATATAACCTGTTAAATTCTAAAAACGAAGTGAGTGGAGTGAATTCTTTACCCTTTAAGCGTTAAACTCTACATCGGGGGTAGTTATAGTATGTAAGTGTCTTAAGGGAAGAAATTTTGATGGGCATGTAAATTAAGTTCCTGTTATTTATTTAAAATTATAATGATTACTACTTCCATAACCATTAGGAACATCATAATTACACATCTAAAATGGCCATATGATATCAAAGAGCTAAATGAAAATGTTTTGAATGGCTTATTATCCTGTATAAATATTTATTTATGTATTAACATGAATAAAAAAACTACTTTTGATAACAATAACATCCCAATAATTTCAACAAAATCCTTACTCCCATGAGGTTATCCCACTTTGCAGGAAAATCTTCTCTGCCAATGATACTAATTGCCTCGCTGAGCTGTCTTTGAATGGAATCAGGACTTTTAAGCATCAACTCAACAATGTTTGTCTTAATGAGGTTTCTATCATTTTCAGAGACCTTATTAGGCTCATCTTCAACCTAAAAGAAATATTCCTCAATTAAATCTTAAGCTAAATTAAAATACAACCCCTAATTAAATTAATATATATATATTACAACCTTCTGATAATTTTTATATAGATATTAAAACAGTATGTATATACTGGCAAAAACTAAAAGGTTATGTTTATCAATCTACATACAATACGCCAATTCTTCTTCACAAAATTCTTGAAGGTGATTGCTGCTGCAACTCTAACAACATCATCAGCAGAATCTGTAGTTAGTAACTGTAACAAAGTCAATCCATAATTTGGAGTACCGTCTGCCTCATCAAGAAACTTCTCAGCTGGAGATAAATAAAATAAAAATATTATATAACCTTTTATCTATATACAATATATTTATATACAATTCTGTGTTTGCACAATTTTGGATGCAAAAAATTTTGTCTTAACAATATCAATGGCAGTGAAAAGATTAAAATTTAAAGAATCTCTATCAATCATCTCTAAGAAATATTGAAACTTTACTTTATGTGTACCTTGCTTTCTCTGAACGTTATCATTTGATAAGGTTAGTTTCAAAACTTCTGACAATTGTCCCAACTCAATCATTTTTTGTTCTACTTTTCTAAAATGTAAAGGAGGATTTAGATTTAAAACCAAAACTGGTTATAGTTTTAAACTAAAAAATATCCACCATGAAAGTTTTCCCACTTAACTTTGACTCACCCAAACTTGCATTCTAAAAGGTGTTATGAAACTAGCCTGTAGAAAAACTAAAAAAAAAAAGAAAAAAGAAAAGATAGGATGTTTTTTAACCAGGCCATCAGGTCACAGGCAAACTCATTTACCTGCATAATTTATAATCAGCTTCCAGAGCACAGCATGCCAATCTATTCTAGTTCAAGTTAGTTTATACTGACATGTGATCAGACTATTGTACCTGTATATTGCACCTCTTTTTCAAGGAAACTAAAAAACATTTTTATGTGTGCAACTTTCAAAGAATAACAAATATAATTTGGTAAACTGAATTGTCCCAGGTCATCTTTTTCCCTTCTCAATGTTTGATAATGTTTTTACATAATTCCCAAAATGAGACAGTACGACAAAATTATGTTTATACAAATTTACACTTAGTATACACCAAGAAGCAAAAAATCAAGTGTTCACTTGAGATGATATTTAAGTTATGCCTTAGCTACCACTGATATAAAATAATTTATCAAAATCAACAAAAGTGTTACTTGATTTGTATTCTTTGCATGTTATATTTTTAGGTAAAAGAGAATAAAGGGTTAGATCATTTTATTAAAGCTTTTGGTATCTTTTGACATAATGTCTTAATGTTTTCAGCTATTACATGTTATATACTTTGTGTAAGTCACTGGACACAGTAATTCTAAAGAATAATCCAATGTTTTTTTGTCAAAAAATTCTTTAACACAAGAGAAAATAGGAGGAAATCAAAATGAGAAGGAAAGTAAATGAAATAGCTTTAATTTAACTATCTGAAAATAAAACAGGAAAATCTCTATCATAAATTATAAATCAAAAGAGAGTAATTACAAAATCTCAAATCCAATCTCAGTTCTAGTGAAATGTTTCACAAAATAAAAATAAACACATACTATAACATACTATGAAAAATAAATGACCAGACAAATATATCAAGTCTATAATAAAAGAAACTTTAAAAATATCTACAAATTTCTTCAGATAACTCAAATCTTGGGAAATCAAGAAAGCAAAGAAATGATTTATATATAGCTAGATATTTAAATTTCTTTCATTTTGTGTAGTTCCTGCTCCAAAACCTCCAAAACTTCCATATATTTTGCCTGTACAAATATGGTAATTAGGCTTGTCCAATGATTTGCACAGAAGGATTAGAGTATGTGAAGCCTTTGATTAAGGTGTGTTCAGGAATATTAATTACTACTAATGTTATAGTAGTTAGTTAATATTAATTTTAGTCATTCAAAAAAATTGCCTTAACACAACTAATATCTTCTTTCTGTCCTAGTTTGACTTAACAGAAACTGTGCTTGATTCAAACATTTATATATATTCTAAATCAAACCCTTTTCTCTGGTCCCTTGAAGATTCAAGTTACCGATTATAAGTTGCACTCATATATATATATATAAAATTTTAGGGACACTTTTATACGGCATTCGGAGGAAGCAAAAAATCTTTTTAAAAGCATAGTATCTTTTAAAAACATATTAACATCTTTTTTAAAACATTTGCAAAAAAATCACTAAAATTCCAGCCAAACTTCTAATAACAAGTTATAAAAATTATAATTTAATACACCTCTGATTTGTTGACATGCACCATATTTGAGGAATTACAAAAAAAGTATATACATATATATATATATATATATATATATATATATATATATATGTACATGAAAAGAAAACAGCCTTTAGCTGCATTTTTATGCTAGTCAACTAGTTTGGTTCAGAAAAGGGAAAAAATAGTCTTTGTAACGCCTGGAATGGTGTTTCTTTATTTCATGCTTTATTCTAGAAATATATATATATATATATAATATATAATATATAATATATATATATATATATAGTTCAAAATCTCAAAGTCTTCAAAGGGAGGATTTTCAATGCTAATATCTTGTGAACTAAAATATATTTTGGACAACAGTAAAAACTTACATTAATCAACCTTTTGAGATCTATAACATCAAAAAAAATTTCTATGCAGGAATCACTTTAAAGGCTGGTTCCCACTTAGCGATAATGAGCGCTAATGAGCGATAACTAGCGCTAATGAGCAAGCGATAGAATTTTGTTTTAAGTGGGAACACAGCGCTAGAATTCTATCGCTCATTAGTGCTCACTAGTGCTAGTTACCGCTAGTTATCGCTGAAGTAAATTATGAAAATTTTTTCATCTGTAGCGCTCGTTATCGCTCAGAATCAAAGGATGCTGACATATTTGAACATAGATTCAGAAAGTGATGTGAGTTTTACAAAAATATGTGAGAATCTTTGATTACAAAAATTGATTAGTAAATTGTGTGTCAGGGGTGGGGGAAGCCACATTTATTTTATAGCTACACAAGCAAAGTCAGCCTTCGAGAACCTAAAAAAGAACTATATACACAAAAAAGAGAAGTAACGTAAGAAATTCCAAAAGGTCTGGCATATCAATTGATATTGATTCGCAATCATATTCTCAAGCTTTGTCTTTTTCCTTTCATCATCTAACAATAACATACTGAGTACTGCTAACTCTTCCTCTTCAGATGAATCCATTTTTATACTAAATTATGAATTTCTAGCGTTCAGTTTTTCTCAAGTGGGAAAGTAAAACATCTGTTTCCGGAAAATCTAGCGCTAGTTATCGCTCATTATTGCTCACTAGCGCTAAGTGGGAACCAAGCTTAACAGATACTCAAATTGCCATGCTCGACTCTTTACTGCATTCATTGCTTTAAACTTGCAGAAAAAGTTGGCTGCAAAATCAGGTTTGAATGTGCAGTACTCGTAATTACAAATTAGGCATTTATCACTTTTATCAAGTTTAGTGGTCAAATGACTCTCATAGAAAAAAAAAGAGCAGAGCTATATACCTTATATATATATATATATAAGACATGCCAAAGAAAGGCACAAATATTATATACTGTATTTAATCGCAGCAATCACATAAACAAAACAGCTCGTAAACGCTATTTCATTTAGATAAACACTAATATCCAAAATGAGGCATAATTCAATATCTTGATAAACTTCCAAATGCACCATAGCTAAACGACTGCTGATAACGATGTACAAGTGACAAGCAATGCTGGTGTCGTCTGCTGCTACATTTGAGTGTTTTTATTACTTTCCCGCCGCTCCCGCTGCCATTTTAAAGTCTTGAAATTTGCAGAACATGCAATGTCGTTGGGATTGTAACAGCAAATCGGATCTGTTAAGTAACTAAGACCACGCGATATCTCTCGTTAGATTTCTGCGAAAAAAATAACGATAATACAGAAATTAGGCCCGACAAAATGCAACCAAATATAACTCCGATTATCTAAATTCTAGTGTATAACAAAACCTATATAATGCGTATTAAATCTTAATATGAAGTTTTAAATGAAATATTGAAACGAAAAACAAGGAAATAAGAAACTGAAAGTAGTTTAAATTATATCCATGCCAAAGTGACATTCTCGAATGTTTTTGTTGCCAAATTCCAACAACGTACATTCATTTTTTTGTTTTTCTTTTTGTGTATCAGGGGCGAATGCAGAGTCTCAAATGACTGTGTGAAATTTTCAAATTTCTCTAATTTTCGTGTAAATTTTCCCAATTTATCTCCGATTATAAATGAAATCAGATAAACAATATTGTGAAATCATAACTTTCACATAATCTCTATTCGCCCCTGTGTATGGTGGCCCCTTGTCATGGAGAGTTCTTTAATTATGGTGTGCTGTATAGGAAAATGTTCAAGTAATGACCCTGTCAAATGAAGTGAGTTTTAATTTGCGCATACTAGCGTTATCTCGTAGCTTATTAATTCTGTATTCATTCAAAAATACGCGGCAATGGCACAACAGAGAGAGTTTATTAAAACTAAAACAAAGAAAGAATTTCTAATTTGCACTATACAATTATCACATCAATATTTGAATTAACATAAAAAATATAAAAAGATGTGTATTACCTATCAAATTGATATCTTATTTAACATATTGTTATTAATATGTCTTATTTGAAAAACTTCAGTTTTATAATTCAAAAAATAAAATAAACGTAATCTACATATAAAAGTAGATAAAAATAGAGATTCATTCGATTAAAAATGTTAATGCTTAATACTTCGAGTGCTCTGTACATCATCTGGATTAGTTAAGAGGATTTCACAAAATAACGCAAACAGTAGGTTGTATGTATACGACAGTCCCACAGCAAAGGACAAGTTTGTCAGAGCATGCGTGCACACTGCTCACTCTGGATTTTCTATTTCTTGTGTTGTGAGATCGAGGACTGTTTCACGAGTGCTTTTGTCCATCTCATCTTTGAGCTCATCGAATATTTCTTTCGCAAGTTTCTTTTGAGCTTCACGATCCCACAGCATCAACTCACCAAATAAATAGATACCCATTCCCTATAAAGGTGAAGTAAATGTCAATAATGGAATGGGTTCTACAAGGGTACTAGCTTTTTTTGTAACAAAGCTTAATTTTACTCTCATTTTAACTCCAAGTCTCACGCTCCAGAATCAACAACCTTTGGATAAGAGTTTTATTTATAATTAAATATTGACAATTAAATCATTAAAACATCCGATTTATAGTTAATTGAAACCCAAAAATTTATTCTCGAAAAAATATGCAAAAGTTCATCCGCGGACGATTTCCCGCCTATAGGTCGAAGATACTTAACAACGCGTGCATAAAAACTTCTCCGAATAAAAAAAGAAGACTTTAAAAAGGAATATAACATATATTATATATATACTTGATCTTCTGTAAGGAAACGTCTCACTTCGTGATACCGATTGGAAGATCTACAAGAAGGGAGATTTCTATGTTAACTATTAAAGGGTATATAATTTGTTGCGAGTATACAGTATACAAAACTTTGAGCTCAACAATTTTAAATTGGTTACAAAATGGCCAAAAAGGCATAAAAAAAAGAAGTCTTGAATTTCAGAAAAACAAGACATTTTTGAGCCTCAAAATCACTAGAAACTTCAAGGCAATCCTTACGTTTTCTTATAAAAATAAGTGAGCGTCAAACCAAAACCAGATAGTTAAATAGTTACTTTGATGTATGTCGCTTACCCGTGTTTAATAAGGATTTCGCACCACCGGTGTCTAATCTAGTAAAAAATATCGAGATGAATTATTTTATTAGTAATTACGTTTACCCATATATAATTCCATGATTTGAAGATTTGTTAAAAGTTAGTTTGGCTGATTTTGTAACACACCTTGGATGAATATACCTTCCAAATTAAGTACTTTATTAAATTGTGTACGAAATGCCACAGTCAACGGTCGGTTAATCAATAAAATGACTTAATTATGACAAGCGTTTTTTTAAAAGGGTGAAGCAATTTAACTATTTAATGATGTAATTCCATGAAAAATAAAACAAAGGTGATTTAAGTCTTGGGATTGGTGATTTTGGGACGGAGCCTTTTTATTTGGAATCTACTCTTTTACCTCGGCATTTTTCTTGGTCATATTGAAGACTAGATTGAGTTGTGTCAATGTTTGCGGTACCATGACATCAATGCTCAAAAGTTTTTCCAATAGTAATACTATTTGATTGGAGCTCTGGATAGTAAAAAAAAAATGCATTGTACGTCAATAAAGATATAAATGAAATATATCAGAAATAATACTCACTTTATCTATTTCTGGGTTTGGGTGAGTTTGCGACGACGGATACAAGACATTTGACTAAAAATGGTTTTAGATCATGGCCCAGATGATGTTTCTACTTTATCATTCTAGGAAATTAACATTGAATTTAACCCTATAAATACTAATGCAGTATACCTACAATTGGGGTCAGAAAGAACTTGCTTACTTCCGGAGACCGTAACTTTAGACTACTTCAATAGGTCAATGGTTGAAGCTTATATGAAAGATAATTAAATTTCCTTTCGAACGATGGTAAATCAGTTTATTTTAACGTAACGTCTTTGAACGATATTGAAAAATGTTTGAAATGAATGTGCGTAAAATTTCAACACTTTCAATGGAGCTTTCCAGAAGGTTCAGGTGTTAAAGTGTTAATTATCACTACTTTGAATTTGGTGTGTTGTTGTTTGCTTATTTGGAGAAATTTTGGTGCAGAGAAAATTGGATGCAGGTAGCGCAAATAGCCTTAAAGTACCAAGTGATTAAGTTCCTTCATACTAAAGAAGGCCATAAGCAGAATTTCCTTTCAAAGATCGAGCGATTTAATTTCAAAATTCAAAATATATAACACAGATGTCTGTCTTTTAATGTGTATAAATAAGAGGTATTACAAGAATTCTTTTTAAAAAAGAAAAAAAAAGAAGAAAGTTTTACCAAGTCACATGACATTCCTTTGAAATTTGCTTGATTTTTTCTTTTCACGCCACGCGCACGACATCTCTTATTCGTCACGTTGTTCTTCTTCCAAAATTCAAACTGAGAATATACAGAACGTGTAGGATCGAAATCAAGGATGATTAAAAGACTTACTTTAAGGATAAACATCACCACTTGAGGTCTGATTTTAATATCTTTTGATCTGTTCATTTTTGTTTTTAAAAGTATATACATTCTATATAGTTTCTATATAGAATGTCTAAAAAAATTGCCTTATTAAGGTCGTAGTTCTTA
>JAUEKX010416517.1:0-17003 GCA_031834005.1 Dendronotus venustus
TATTCTGGTTGCATTCTGATATAACAGGGATCGGATATAACAGGGATTTTGCTTTGGTCTCATCATCCCTGTTATATCAGGTTTCCACTGTACTTTACCAATCTTCTTGTCGTTTCATTGCAGGTGCGATGTCAAATGGCACCAGAGTTTTACAGAGAGTACCTGGTGATGAAGTCACAAAAGAGACTGGTGAGTGCGAAGAGTCCAATGTTTCTTGGGGCTGCGGAAAGGGAAAGTGTTCACAAATGAGATATTTTTTGCTTAAAAAAAAACAAAAAAACTTTTGATACAGAATGTTAATGAGAAAGAAAAAGTAGAAAATAAAAAAGAATATTTTAATTTAGAACTGCTATGAGTATGATCAATCTGCTTTTATTTTACACCAAGATTTAGATTGTGGATTTCCGATATTATGACTTTAAAAAATAAACCATTACACTATTTATAGGATGTTAAACATCGTCTTATCATTTTTTTAAATGCAAACATTTTTTATGGAGAAAGAATACGACACAAGATGGTACAACTAAAATGTATAAAGTATGATAAATGAGTTTTTTGTGTGATTTTTAATTGAAATTAAAGTTTGTTTTCATTTCTTCTTAAAGTCATACTCATGGTTTGGTATCTAGCGTAGCCATTTCTCTTTTATGATGATCTATCATCTTATCTCTCACATTACTGTATGGCATGAAAAAAACTAACAAAGTCGCTGATGATATTTTACTTTCTCTTGATTCTCAGCTGCTGTCGACTATGAACCCCAACAAATTCCGAGCCTGTCAATTTCTTATTCGATACCATGAGAAACGAAACGATAAAGTCATCGTGTTCTCAGACAATGTCTTTGCCCTCCAGCACTACGCCATCAAATTGAACAAGTAAGGGACTTGTATAGACTTTCTGGTTATTTCATGGAATACATAATATATTTATTATGCCTGTCATGTAGCGTACATATTTATTTCTATTCCTAACTTGTTCACTTTTTAAAAAAGAAACACAACTATCAATTGCATATGGCATGTAAAATCCTCTATTTTTAAAAGTTCCTTTCACATCTAGTCTATACAGTAAACTATATTGTTCTGTTATTTATGCCAATTTCTTTCAACAATGGTCGTTTTTTCATTCTGTTCTCTCTCTTCCCCTTCAGACCATACCTCTACGGACCCACTAGTCAAGGGGAAAGGCTACAAATCTTACAGAATTTCCAACACAATCCCAAAGTCAACACCATTTTTGTCTCAAAGGTAAAGACTGACTTGTGTCAACAATGTTTATTATTAGGTTTATTTTTATTATGTGCCGTGATGTTTTCATTGCATCGGTGGTGTAATGGCCAGCGAGATTGGGGGAACCTGGGTTTGAATCCTGATCCAAACACCCAATGGTATGACGTCGGCAAAGGCAGTTTGCACGACTTTTCTTACTCGACCCATGTGTGAAAATAGATATCTGAGACTGACTAAGCACCCTATCCAGAGAGTAGTTTCGGTCACTTGTTCGCTTCACACAATAGGAACCGATCATACAAGCTCGACTTCTATGTACTACTACAGAGGGCTCACATGTTTTAATAAGGATATCTTTTTGGTGTTTCATCATTATATATCATACTTACTAACTAAGTGACTTTTTAAATTCAAAGGTTGGCAACCATAACTCTACAGCTATTCTTTCTTTAGCGTTCCATTTTATATTTTATTATTGAGATGGACGAGTTCTTCATGCCAACTATCCAGTTCCCTTTTTTCTTTTCCCTATGCCTTTCCCTTCCCATGCAAGTGACAATACACATCACATGTTTCCTCTGATAATGATAATGTAGTTATACACTCTTTAAAACATTTCATACATATTTGCGTTCAGCATTGTGCTGTTTCATTTTTATAGTAGAGGTTTTTTTGTTGTTGACTTATCAATTTTGATTCTGTGTTTTCTCCACCAGGTTGCTGATACTTCCTTTGACTTGCCCGAGGCCAACGTTCTCATTCAGATCTCAGCACACGGTGGTTCTCGAAGGCAGGAGGCTCAGCGATTAGGAAGAATTTTACGAGCCAAGAAAGGTGTGCTATTAAATTAACAAATTAAATAGGCAATTCATGAAACGTCTATCCACGATCTTCATCATGCTCTAAGCGCTTTACAATGACAAATTAGTCCCCTATAAATGTTTTTAATGCTCATATTGAATATAGTAGCAATAAGTTAATTTAGGAATACAGTTTTATGTTAATAAAGGATCAAATGGATAAATAGCAAACCCTAGGTGCAGAGTTCTTCTACAATACTGATTTAAGATACAAATTTTTGATAATAATAATAATAATAAAGATAATGACAACAATGTACATTTATATTGCGCTCATATTCCAGGTAATCTAGGCTCTCGGCTCAACAACAATAAAAAAAATGATAAGTTCGCTTTCCAGTCAGTGTTTCCACAAATTCTACTGTTGTTGTTTTTTGTTTCCGTCAGGTTCGGTGGCCGAGGAGTACAACGCCTATTTCTACTCGTTGGTGTCTCAAGACACGAGTGAGATGGCTTTCTCTCTCAAACGTCAGAGGTTTCTGGTCAACCAGGGATACAGCTACAAAGTCATCACCAAATTAGACGGACTTGATAAGGTAGGAGTAGGAGATGTAACAAGGAACGCTTTTATCTTGACAATTTTACAACGGTCTGGCCTCGAGCTGATCGGGTGGTCTATGCCCTGTTTGCTTTATGGGAGATTCCGGTTCAATAACTGACTGAGCCAAAGTTTTAAGGCTATGTGTTAAGCTGTGTAGTGACATTTCATATCGTAAAACGATTATACGATGGAGGTGCTGGCCATGTAATTACTTATGTACTAATTGAAATAAGCTAAAACCGTTGTAAACTACCAAACTTTGATAACAATACTTATATTTCATCCTGATATAAAATTTGTCCCTTAATACACCAATAAAGATAGATATTTAACTGAAATTGCTTGATCAGAGTATCTTATCATTTCTAATGAATGATCCATTTCAGGAGGATTTGCTGTTTTACCGCAGTCGTGAGGAACAGGTTCAATTGCTGCAGAAGGTTTTGGCTGCCACCGATGAAGACGCAGAAGAGGAAAGAACTCTGACAGATTTCGGAGGAAGAGTTATGGTAGGCTTTTGTTTTCTTCCTTTCTAAAGAATTTTGTTTCTAATTTGACAGGTTCACAAATGATTTGATAAAATAATTCATACTCGCACCTAATTACAGGGTAGAAAAATTCTTCCTCTTCTTCTTGTCCCAGTATTTGCCTCACTCAAAAGTACTGCAGCTAATTTGGAAGGAATCATGAATTCCTCATAAGTACCAAGAAATCAGTGGTATTGATTTTTAAAAGAGTAAAGTGTTTAGTAAAGTATGTGTTGAGGCTGTTTGTGATTAATGATGTACATACATTTAGAAACTTGTTATTCGTTTATTCTGCTTTTATTTGTCATTGACTCTTAATCTAGTGTTCTGTTTTTCTTTTTTCTTTTTTTCTTCTATAAATAGATCAGGAGACCAGGAAATATGAACTCGTTATCGGGTGCCGACGACGCCATCTATATGGAATACTCCAGAAATCGCAAAAACATGGGACACGTTCATCCGCTATTCAAGAAGTTCAACAAGAAATAATGATGGTGGAGATGAACACAATTTTTTCAGAAATTAAAAAAGCAAAACTCATTTCCAATTTGTTCATTTTATTTTATTTGAGATAAAACAGGGATTAGATTGTTCATGAACTTCTTCGTTATCATTGACATTCTGACGAGGGTGAACCCCTTTGTGGCTCAGCTAAGACAAGTAATGCCTTAATAACCCAAACCAAAATGTATCCTCATTACAACTCAAGGCCTCAAATCTTAGCCTCTCCTTGTAAACTTTTTCTGTGTGTTAAAAATCCAGGTTCCATTTAACATTTAATCATGTGGTTATTGGTTATCTATTGATTGGATATTTGAAACTTTTGGAGTTTTGAAGAGAACATGAGTGTAAAAGAATACAGATAAAAATCTGTTATTTTTGTATGGTGCATGTCGTGTATTCTGCTCCTATGTTCCTCTTCTTATTCTTTATACATTGCAATGTTGCCCCTCTCTTGATTTAAAATCCTTAGATTAGAATATATAAGCCCTGCAGAGCCATCAGATCCAAAGAGCCAATTCTTATCCTGGTTACTATAGAGTGGAGTGAACAAGGGGTGCTTGATATCCTCTTTCTGGATAGGACACCAGTTTATAACAGGATTAATTCCACAACCCTCAGATTTGAGTTTGTATTGATTTCCTATACCTGAGTGGAGTAAGACAAGACTGTGTAAAGAGTCTTTCCTAAGGACACAATGCTGCATCTTGAAGGGTCTTGACTTTAAACCCATGACCTCTTGAGAATGAATCAATTATCCAATGTCATTACCATGTTCCAAACACTTACGAATACTACATTTATCCCATCCCATCAACAAATTTATTCCATTATCATCCTTTTCAGCACAGCTTGTCAGTTAAAGTTAAACGCTTATAGGGCCTACCTATAGTACTGACAAAATCTTACTCTGCCCATTGGTTACTTATATAATACCTAAGTGAAGTGAGGAAAACTTGTGTAAAAAGTCTCCTCCAAGACACTGACCAGGATTCGAACCCAAGACCTTTTGATCATTGGGCAGAAGCACTTGGCTACCATTGCCACTAACTAAAATTTAAATAGTTAAGTAAATAAACACAAGGATTCTTATTCCTGATACTTTACTAGAACATTTTTTCTTCTGCTATGTATAATAATAGTAAGCAGTTGGATGTGGTAGGTATGTAGGTAGTTGATTTAGTGGGACGCCAAAAGCTTGGTGGATGGTTGTTTGTAATGACGATCAGTGTTTTGAATGCAATGTCAATGTTTATAATATTGTTACTGAATATTTGAAATTTGACATTGGTTGAATAAAATTGTCAAAAGTTTCATGTGTTGTTCGTTATTCATTGACCAATACACACAGTCGGTGGTTGGAGGGTGATCCTGCTTGGGTGTACTGGTTTGTTATCCGATGCCTTATTATATTATAAACCACGTTAACAGTGTCAGCACCCAGTCAGCTCACTGCCAAGTCTTAAATGGTGAATGAGGTAGAGACCCCAATAACTACCGTTAACAAAATATAGAGCCGGGAAATACTATGAATCAGGAGCTATGGCAAGCAGGTGATCAGCCCACTGTGCTCATCCTTGAATGGCGCTATGAGTAATATGACTAGGTAGGCCCTATCACAAACCTGCGCACAAAATTGTTGACGGCAGCGTATCGGGAGTTCGGCCCGGTGATTTCGTGTTATTCTAAAACCCCAACATCTACATAAGTTATTGGCCTAGTGAAATACAAATTATAATGAGACATGAGACACATTACTCAGCTGCTCTGCTAGCCAAACAAATCTTTAGTAACAATGAGAAAACCTACATCTGCAGGCTTGCTTGGGTATAGGTACTTCTATCTCTTTATCTCAAACAGACGAAAGTGGTTCTGAGTTAGCCATGTGGTTAGAGAGATGTGAGCATTTCTAAATATACAAACACACACACACACACACACACACACACACACACACACTCACATGTTTACGCAGTTACACACGCACTCACGTAGGTATATTATTATACACAAGTTTGGCCTGCAATGCATTGATTAATCTATTTAAAAGATTATGAACAAGGAACTTAAATCATTGTTATTCTTATTACAGATACTATATGTTATCATTATTGCCATGTTATTGTTGTTATTAGTAATGGTATTTAAAACGTAGTATAATATACTAATATTATTATAACCTTTTTGCTACCAAAGGACCGGACAATCCTGTTCCGGATCCAAAAAAAAGTAAAATACCGATATCTTCATGACACAAAGTTTCTTATCCGAATAAAAAAAGAGTTCGCTCGAATGTAAATCTTTTGTAGATAAAAATTATAGATTGTTCATACCGGCGAATTTTCAGTCAATCACAATAAAAATCTAAAAATATTTGTTTAACTTTATTGGGCTTTGTTTGTGGAATGATTATACCTCTGGATAATTAGGATAAATAGAAAGGTGAGAAAACTGTACTGCTTTGCAAATCATGGGCATGTCTAGCCTGTGTCACTGTCTGTTTTTTGCTGTAGTGATTCTAGTCTAGATGTAAAATTGTCCCCAACTCTTCACTTCTATTAGATTAGATCTTGTCTAAGATGTCCAACCAAGTAAAAGTAAACGGCTATAGACCCCAATTCACTTGATGTCAACAATGTTCAATTCTAAAACTGCGAATTTTATAGAAAAATATAGAGAGCATTAGATGGCCATTATTACCTGTGTTGATTTCTGCTTTTAGATTTGTTTTAGTGAACCTTCGAATTTGAGTGTCTAGAGACTCGACTTGACTTTATTATAATTATAGCTAGCCTTATGTAACTGAAGTTATGCCCTGGTAGTCTTATGCCAAGCACCAATAGCTTCATGGCACTGTTTTTTTAGGGATCAAGTTTTCAGAGGGACCCATCTCTTCTTAGAATAGCTTCACATGATAGTCTCACTCGACTCTCTACTAGAGCTTCACACTGTCGAAAGATGAGAGTGTATTGACCCTCATGCCGCTTATGTTTCCTTAGTCCTTTGTTTAAAATAGAAAATATATCTTTTTTGGTAGGGAATAAGATTTCTTAATTTCTAACTTTTTTTTCCTTTTTGGCACCAGAAGATGTCTGCTGCTACCCCTGCCAAAACCCCCATCAGCAATCTACAGGAGTACGCCACCAAGCAGGGGGTGACACCTCAGTATGATCTCATCGCCAACGAAGGAGCCGTACATGAACCTATTTTCATTGTCAGAGTCACTGTTGGCACCAGTGTGTCAGCAACAGGGAAAGGTCAGAAAATTAATACCTTTTAATTTTTAGACAACAAAAAACCCAACGTTTATTTTGCTCCATTCTGGAAGAGTGTTGGTATTAGCATTAGTCAATTCATTTAATTTAAGTTGTGTTCATTATTCTCATGTAAAAAAGTTACAGTAGAGAGTTTGCCGTAACATCGCTCTATTATTCAGACAAAAGATGCATCAAATGCTTTTCTTTTTCTTTCAATGATTTGCTTCTAATGCAGTCAGATTTTGGAAAGTACTTTGTTTAGTTTATTTTTGTCCATTTTTGTAGGTGCTGGAGTTTTTTATGGAGTTTATAAAGTACTAAATTATTGCCTTATTTTGTTTTCCTTTAAAAGAATATTCTCAACATTTTTTACATTTTTTTTTGTTGAATTTCAACTAACTCCCTCATATCGTAACATTGTGTATCGCCAGGGTCCAGTAAAAAGAAAGCAAAGCATGCAGCCGCTCTAAGTGCGTTGAAGCAAATCAGGGGAGTGAAAGAGGATAACAATTCAGCAACAGAAGAAAGTGAAATGCAAGTATTTGTTATTAATGTGTGTCCACGGCAAGGGGGTTTGACTGGGATTTGACTGTTACTATGTAGTATTGAAACCAGTCCACAATAAAACCAATGTAGATAGAAATGGAATCATTTACAATAAATAAATAATGTTTTGGATTTGGTTTCAAAGTTCAAATTCTATCTCTGTATTTGAAGTCGAGATAAAAAGATCTTGGGTTCAAATCTTGGCCAACATTGTGCCCTTGGGAATGGCGGTTTTTCTCAAATGTTGTCATCTTATCGGAGATGTATGATTACAGACAGGCATTATCATTATTCAAGAAATTGTATTATGCCTAACTTACTAGCAGGCTGCTAGTATTGTCTTATGTGTAATGATATATAATATGTTGATTGTTTACCAGTGATAAATGTGATAATTTGAAGTGCTTAAATAATATAAAGATAAAGATAAAGTTTGCTTTTATTGTCCCAAAGGGCTCATTGTCATTTTGAGTTTGTTTCCAAATTAAGACCGGAATAACTCACACATGGGTGAAGAACCTGCATAAGTTATAAGCACTATATAAATCAGGGATGACTCAAAGTCCTAAAATAGGTTCAAACTTTTGTTTTCATCTTTAGACAAGGGTCTCTGGACGACCAAGATGATGAGACAAGACATCCTGTTGGGGAGTTGCAAGAATTCACTCAGAAAAAGTTGTTGAAGCCGCCCATTTACGAGTTTGTCAACGAGCAAGGGCCACCCCATGCCAGGGAATACGTCTGTAACATCAAATTGGGGAAATACGCGGAAAAGGGTAAGTTAGTGTTGTTGTTGTTCCAGACTGCTCTTGAACATGTCGATGTCAATTATCAATGCATGGGTTCCTCATTAGAGTAAGAATATAGATTTACTGTAAAGCCTGCGTGTCGTAAGAGACGACCAACTGTGTTGCTGTGGGCGGCATCTTGTCCCCCTCTTTGTATGTCTTCTGTCATGTTTCCTTTTGGCAACTTGTATTATGTCGATTTTTGGATGTCTGTGTGTGTTATATGGTATATATTAATGTAATATCATGTCCAGGTGATTTTCATCTTTTTGTACAATATTGAATAAGTAGTTAAGAATACATTCCATATACAAGATTGTTAATGAAATAGTGTCCTGTTCCTCCTTAGACAAATTTGAAATTTCTTTTGATTTTGTTGTTGTTGTGTCCAACAGGAACTGGTAGATCAAAAAAATCTGCAAAACGAGACGCAGCTGCCAAAATGTTGGCAATGCTCCAGTCAATCTCAGCAGACAAAAATGTAGAGAAAGAGCTTGAGGACTCGGAAGAAGAGGAAGATATACCATTGGTACGTAGTTTAGAACTTTTGACTTCTTTTTCATTATGAATTGCAACATACCGATTCCATTTTCAATCCAAAATCAGTCAACTAAATGCAGTAACTAAAATTTTTTTCTGTAAATATTATTAGGTACCGGTAAACTTTTTTTTTACTCATTATTGATTAGCTTTACTAATGCTTGACTAGGTATTCCTTAACGAATACCAAACTACAAAATATCTTTAACTTTTTTTGGGGGAAAATGTATATTAACATAGTAAATCAAGTAGGTACGGGTACAGATCAATGGTAGTCTTGTGAAAATTATGAATATATTCCTTGAATGCATGCTTGTATATCTTTAAAAGATTTTAAATACAAGAAAATGAATACCTACTACTAATTCATACACTTTTCTGCTTCTTCCTTCTTATCGTCATCATTGTCATCATCATAATGAGATTATAGTTGTTAATTTCCTAGTTTGTTTTCTACCTTTTCAGGAAGGATTCCAAAAGTCTGTCTACTCAGGTATCAGGAGGGAGAAAAACAGACAAACCAGTCCACAGTCCTCCGAGGAAATCCTCAAATTCTACGAGAAGGTGATGGTTGCCGGGGGAAAGCAGGTGCGAGCCAATGGCAACAGTGTGTCCACGCCGACCACCAACTACTGCCAAATGCTTCAGGAGATTGCCGAGGTACAACGGTTTGAAGTGCAATACTTTGATATCAAAGACACCAGTAACAGTGGTAAGTCAGACTCCAATATTTGCTACAACAGTCCACCTCGGACACGAGCTCAGGAGTTCTAGGCCTGATATCTTGTTAAATATATGTTTTATTTTAAAGAATTGATACAACAGGAATTCTTAAATTTCTCATTATTGGATCAAAGGTCTCGTTGGATCTTTGTATTGGAGGTTTGTTGTATATCATTTTGTAGAAATATCTGTTGCAGTAGCTTAGTGGTACGTGTTCTGCCTATGAATCCAAACGTCATAGGTTCAAAAACACACAGAGACCAAAAAGTGTTTACGCTCTGCTAACTTTTATGCACAAAGAGTAGGAATAAGTCTGAAATAAATTTTATATTTTCACGAGGAACCCGTACTGTAAGGCTCTTCTCGTACGTAAGGACGAATAGCCATAGCCTTTCTTTTATCTGTATGCTTTAAGATGAATACAACACTCTTTGTCTTTACACAGTGGGCTGATCACCTGCTTGCCATTGTTCCTGATCCATAGTATTTTTTAGCTCTGTGTTTTGTTAAAGGTGGCTATTGGGGCATATACCTCTTTCACCATTTAAGAAAGTGATATAAGGCAAAGTATAACAAAACAGAAACTCTTTATTTTGTCTTTTGATACACTTTTTATTACGTACCATCGTTTTGATCAATCAAACTTGTACCTTTCTCACTTTTCCCCAGGTTTGTGCCAGTGCTTGGTACAGCTGACCACCGCTCCCCTCGCAGTGTGTCAGGGGACTGGACCCATCATGGACGAAGCACACGCCAATGCTGCCCACAATGCACTTCAGTACCTTCGAATCATGATCAAGTAGTACTCTTAGCATAGTGCCTACTCATTGTACATTCAATGGAAGAATCAAAACCCATCTCATCAAGTGTCCACTTTCATAATATGATTCAAAATTGTTTGAATGAAATGTTTGCATTTCAGATTTCTTCAGATGGTTGTTTTAGTTGATTTATCTCGTTAATTAATTTGTCAAGCATCATTGTCATTTTTTAAATTTTACTTCTTGTGAATGAATGAGTTTGACTTTGAATTTACACATGAACATCTGCTATATGTAGATCAGGTTGTTTTAGCTGAATGAATTGTATAATAGATTTTGATTTGAGGTGAATCAATGGGAATTGAACATATCCATACATACCGTCTGAGCTGTAAAGAGAATGATTTACGTTACGTTATGAGTACGAGAGCAATAAGGGAATGAGCTGATTGTAGTCAACATGTTCACAACATTTACATCTGTACAAAATCTCATGGAACGGTTCATTCAGTATTTTTTTATAGACGCAACACAAACCAGACTAAAACTTTTGTTCTTTTAGTCTTTGCATGTTATTGTTATGATGTGGTGTAACAGATAATTATTGTATATTACATATTTATGACGTTAAAAAAAGTTTTCGTCTATTTCTTTGGTAATGCCAACGTTGTTAGATATTATAATTATGATGATGTGGTTTATTTTAAATACTACAAGGTGCCAAAATGGGGGACTTATTTTCCCTTGATCTTGAAACATTTTTATCTTCCCCTTGGCCTCCACTCAAGTCTTGAGGAATATTTTATTGCACACAGCTTTTGACAGTCACACAAAGAGAGAGAGAGAGTCTAACGAATGCTGTGATATCATATATCTTTTATCATTCATAGTTAAATCAGAAACATTTGGTAACTTGTGACTAATCAAAGCTGGTATGAGATTTTCTTTGCAATTTGATTCTGAATTTCTTGTCTTGTCTTGAAGGATTTTTGAACATGAACAGTTTTTCGTTGACAACACACACTGTGTATGTATACTATTTTGATGACAACACACATATGCGTTGTATGATATAATATACACAGAGAACGTTTCTTTTATTGATAATGAAAAAACTATTCTGATCAGGTGATTGAAGTATCAAGATAACAAATGTATGGAATTGTTGGAGATACGTAGCAGTACCTAGTAGTTGACTGAAATGGTCCCCATCGTACATACATCTTGGAATCTCACGGCCGGTGGGATTGAATTGTGCCATTGTTAACTTGACCAGTCTGGTGTCCTCAGTCTGGTTGTGTGTTTGTGTTTGGGCGTTAGAGAGTTGTTATTGCGATCAATCAAGTGCATGGAGTTAGGGTCCTGCCCTTCAGCAGCCTAATGCTGTGCAGTGGTAGTATCGGCAGGTGTTTGTTGTCGTAATCTGTTGCAAGTGTGTGTGTGTGTGTGTGTAGTGTGTGTCTGTGTGTGTGTGATTGTGTTAGAAACACATTATGGTATTCTGGTTTTCAATGATGACTTCATATATGTAAATGTTTGTTCTATTTATTTATTAAATTTGAATCATGTTTGGTTCACTGATCCTTTACATTGAATTTTAGTGTTTCCTTATTATTAAGAGTAAGATTGAAACTGTTGGTCCCATTCATTTTTTCACGTGACTTAGTAAAGCTGTATACTTTTAGTTGAATGTCTTGGCACAGTGCTGTACAGTGGAAGTCGGATTCAACGAGGTCGTCGGGACTGACAACATGATCCTGTTGTATGCAACCTTTCGTTATTCATGATGTCGGGTATAACGAAAAGTTGCAAACTGGCTCGTTATAGCCGACTCATTGTTGAATGCGACCTCGTTGAATCCGGCACCATTGTATGTGTTTAGGGTACAGGTGGTTAGATTTAGATTATCCCAAAAGCATAGGTCGGTAGTAGAAGCCAAGTGTTCTTTTTTCGTGTGAGTCCTATCTGGTACGGATTGTAGAAGTAGAAGGGATTCTTTGATTTGGACCCTTCTGTGTTAGAAAGCAATATTATATTATATGGACTTTACTTTAAACTGCCTAGTACTAGATATAGCTTTGTACGTAGTTTTGGTACCAACTTTGAATTGGGCGTCGGTAGCTCAGTGGTTAGTCAGTTGACCAAAACGGTGCGTCAAGCAACACTGAGCGAGTCTGAAACTGAGCCGACAGCTGGCCGGCACTTAACCCATATTCACCCCACTCGACCCGGGTGTGAATGACGGTTGGAGTGCAAGTGTCGATGCGCTTTCAACAGCAGCTGGCACTGTATGCTCCCCGGGGAGTTGAGAAGGAAATGTTGGCCTGTCGGTGGAATTGTACATTGTACAGCGCTTAGAGCATGGTGAAGACCGTGGATAAGCGCTATATAAATGATTTACATCTTTTTTTCTATTTTTAGAAAAAGAAGATTACAACAACCAGTGGGGTAGACCATTGAAAATAACAATAGTATCTATCATAAATATTAAATAGAGTGAGAATAACATTCAAAAGAAGGAACAGTGTCGATGATGATAGACGAAGCCTTGAGAGATTTAACAAAAAATGTTTTTTTTTCAGTGGGGATTGAATCCACGCCTGCCTAGGCAACACCGCTCTGCCTGTAACACGTGGCTTTGGCAGTCTAGTGGTCAGCATATCTGCCTGGATGAACAAAGGGTTCAGGGTTCGAATCCTGACTGGGGCCGGCGTTGAGTCCTTGGGAAAGACTTTACACAGTAATTGTCCTCATCCTATCGGAGACGAATGGTCATCCTGGTGTTGTGTAGGCCTACGTGCCCAACAGGCCGCATATTTCGTCTGATGTGTTACATGTATCGCCGGGGATAAATGTGGTGTTTTGAAGCGCTTAGAGCATTGGATAGGCGCTTTTGTATGAACTCATTTTTTATTTTTGTAACCAGATAAATGATTTTCTTTGTTGTAACCAATGACACTTTGTTGTAAACCTTGAAGGATTTCCTAAATTATTTCCCCTGAATTTTACTAAGAATACAAAGACGTAAATTTTACAGGCGTGCAAAGTCCACGTTACTATAATTTCTTAGAGTAGATCTATATCAGGTTGTTTTATGTCGATTTTGACTAGCTTTACGCAAATTGTATGCCTTCAAACCCAATTTGCATAACTTTACATCAATTCCCCGCAGTCCAATAACATGAAATCTCTACTACAATAATTGTCTCTGATTTCACCATGATTGCCACGCCCACTCAAGGAAGATAACTGGGATAAATCATTGACAGCAGAACAACAATCCGCCGCATCCCTTTAGTTCCAAGTCAAGCGTATCGAATGCGGACTTCCGAGATTTCCTTCTCTGCACCATCTTCTAGTCTAGGACTAAACATTCTTTTTTGTCTTAGTAATCACATTTAGCTTAGGGAAAATGCAGTGTGCCAACAACATGCAGAGATTGATGAGGCGTTCGTTTGCAATGGTCAGTATTCAGTATCTAGACTAAAGACTCAAGACTAAAGCTAATGGCTAATGCCATTACCCTAATTCGTTCGATAAACATGACAATGTTCATGATGCTCAGCTCGTCACGTGAATTCCAAAGGGCGAATCTGTTCTCCTTGGTAGTTTTCAAAAAGCTTGACCTTCTAAATCGTCCTAAAACCACCTGCTCTTGTATCTAGACTAGACCAGGCCTTGATAGCTTATGATCAAGAGGTCCTGTGATTGAATAACTGACTGGGGTGAGGAATCTGGTTACCTGGAATCCTGCCTGTTGCATGTCTCTCCATTGAGTCCATGGGCAGGTGTAAAAGTAAAAATAGTTACCAACTCATTTCTGATGTGTTTTTGGGAGCACAATTTGTGATACATTCTCTGTCACAGGGCTGATCATCTGTGTGCGCTGCGTGAGTAGCTCCTGATCCATAGTATTTCCCAGCTCTGTATTTTGTCAAAGGTGGTTATTGGGCATCTTACCTCATTCACCATTTAAGACTTTGCATGAAGCTGGGTGCCGATACTGCTGACGCAGTATAAGGCATTCATTGGATAACAAAACAAAACAAAAAAATTCTCTGTCACCACATTCACACTATGTAGACCAAGATAAGCTCAACACAAGCTCTGGCCCTATGACAGCAGGTCCTGATGTGTCCTTAGTAATAAAGTAACTGTGGTACTCAAATCACTAAAGATAAGAATATAAGAACTATTGATATAACATGTTTACGTATGAGAAAGAATAATTCTCACTAACCTCTTGACAAAATCAGGCTTCACATTTCTAAGTGGTCAATGCACTTGATTACTAACAGTTCTTGAGTTCAACTCCCAGAAGCTATGTGAACATCCGGCGCTGCTATGACCCTTTGAGGTTGAAGTCCTGTAAAACCTTGAACGAACGAACAAATAAATATGTCAACGTCTCTGGTCTACATTAGTCAAGTGATCAGTGAGTGCACTCTCTTACCATTGAGGAGAAACCACAATAACCACCTTTGACAAAACACAGAGCTGGGAAATACAATGGACCAGGAATTATGGCAAGCAGGAGATCAGCCCTCTGTGCAGGTATAAAACTATGAACTGTAAACTGTAAACTATTTGAACTTTCTTTACAAATGATTATCTTCCCGTTTCATCAGGCAAGTAAGGTCCAGCACCGATGTTTGAATGTGGGCGGTATCTTCCCTCCCATTTCCACCCCTTTCAATGAGGACGAAACCATCGCATTTGACAAGCTGGAGGAAAATTTGAATAAATGGAACAAGATCCCATTTAAAGGTGATAAAATAATACCTTCAGTTACAGTTTTGTCCAGTTTTTGTGTTTGAATTATAAAAGCTAGTTATATTCATGATGTATTGTAACCAATTAAGATTAAAACAAAGAGAGACAGACAGGGTGAAATGATGAACATTTTATATACGTGTGTGAAACGACGTCAAAGGCACGATTTTGACATCTTTAGTTTATCAAGATTTAGTATCATATTTTACAATTCTAAAACAAGGAATTGTGACTTTGGGGTACATTTTAGGCTGTATCTGAATATCATTTTGAGTGACTTTGACCTTTTTTTCCTGGGCCATAACACATGCATAATATGTTCATTTTCATTTTACTTTTGTTTCCAGGTTACGTTGTTCTCGGGTCTAATGGAGAGTGTGGTTACCTGAACTGGGACGAACGAGTCCAAATGGTGGAAAGAGTGAGCAAGATGGCTGCTGATGGAAAAATGATCATTGCTGGATCAGGCTGTGAATGTAAGTCAATGTTTACTGGCCCGGAAATCTCGGCTGTATTCATTGTCTTTTCCTACCGCTCTACATTTTTATGTCTGTTTTTTAAAACTTTCTTTTAATAAATCTTGTACCTGCCTGTTGTTCAGGTGTAATGGTGGTGCTAATACTAATAGCTGTTTTTTTGTTTTATTCCAGCCACCAGGGACACGATTTATTTGACCAATGAAATGGCCAAGGCAGGAGCACATGTGGCGTTAGTTGTCAACCCATTCTTTTTCAAAGGCAGCATGAATAGCCGGGCCCTGGTGAATCATTTTACCAAGGTAAGCAGACTGGAGGATGCACACGTTTTTTGTTTGTTTTGTTATCCCTAGCCTTTTACTGCTTTTGCAATGTCAGCACCCAGCTCCATGCCCAGTCTTAAATGGTGATTGAGGTCTAATAACCATCTTTGGCAAAACACAGAGCTAGGGTGTACTACAGAGAAAGAACAACGGTACCAGTAAGCAGGTGATCAACCCTGAATGGCGCTATGAGCAATACACTAGACACATTACTCAGCTGCTCACCAAACAACTTTTTATATCACCAACTTAGTGTTGCCTCTCATTTAGAAGTAAAAATGAGAGAACCTACACTGCAGGCTGAGAGATAATGATAATATATAATAAAGTTTTTATATAGTGCTTTACCCCACCGAAAGGTACAAAAGATATATTGATCAAGAAAGAAAGCTTTTCCCCATATGAAATAGGCTCTAAAATGATAAGATTAAGATGATAATTTAATGATAATGTTTTTGTCCTCCTCCCCCCTCCTCCCCATCCCCCAACCCCGCCAGGTTGCAGACGCGAGTTCCATCCCCATCCTGGTGTACAACGTCCCCAGCAACACGGGCATGGACATCCCGCCAGACGTGGTGGTCGCCCTGGCCAAGCACCCCAACATCATCGGCATGAAGGACAGCGGGGGAGATGTAAGGGGTTCACTGGATTATTACATTGATTGGATAGGCGCTATAATATAATTAATCTTTATTCAAATAATCTTTATTGACTCTTTTTCGTAGGTGTTTAAACTCTTTTTTGTAGGTGTTTTAACTCTTTCTTGTAGGTGTTTTAACTCTTTTTTGTACCAGCGACCATACAGTGCGTTAGACACGTCCTTTCCTAATCGTACCAGTGGCAGTGGCTGTACTATGCATTGGCTCTTTGGACTGTATTTATGATAAAAATATAAAACCAAAATGATTTTCTTTTCACATAGCTTTTTCATTTCTGACCGCATGTTGGGGGTTGTATTTGAATTGTGTCTGTAGTAACGGTCCATCTCCTTCACCCTATAGTCTCCTCCTTTTTTTTTACTGTTACCATTTTCTAACTGGCTGGGTTTGGTTTATTGATCTTTATAGTCCACAAGTGGAAACTTGATTTATACAACATGAAGTATGGTAACACAATCATGAGCAGGAGCACAATTGATTCAATACTTTCAGC
>JAUEKX010416628.1:0-16998 GCA_031834005.1 Dendronotus venustus
ATAGCAGTAGCTGTCGAAACGTCGTCAAAATAAAATTTGCTTGTTCATGACATGATAAATCTCAAACTTATTGATAACGACTGAACAGATAAGCGAAAATATTTTTAAAGAAATAATATTTCTTTTGTCAAAAGAAATTTAAAAAATGTACGTTCTTGTAATCTTCTCTCGCAATAAATTAGGTTGGCTATAAATTGTGTTCAAACGAAAAGAATAAATCACTACTTATTTCAACATAGAGATACAATAAAGGCATTGTTTTTCCATATTGGAATTTGCCCGACTTTCCATCTCTTGGTTCAGCGACCAGAAAGTAATGAATTGCGAAGACAAATGACGGTTTTTTTATAAGTGTAGAACATTTTGTTTTATTTGAGTTCCGTCGTAAATATTAATTAATTTGACTCGAAAACATACTAAACAAAAAAATACTAAACTTAGTGAAAACATTGAATACTCCTTATTTCGTCTGTTTTATTATGAGATGGTTTGGAAACAAATTCAACATTTGTTATTAATTATTTCAATGGTGAAAATAACCTAACGAAAAGTTTGAAAACAAGAAATTTTTCTCAATTAGCTACTTACTTAAATCAAAGCACTTAGTAAAAGGCCTACTGTCGTATATTATTATGTGATGAGGATAGTCCCACAAACGAACATGGTAATTAACGCAATGCGGATTTGGTGTTGTGATGTGTTCCCATACTCTCCACCCATAACTGTCTAAAGAAATTTCACCTTTTTTTGCGCTTACGGGACTCACACCTCTCATCATTTTGTACGAGACGGACGTTACGTAGTAGACGTAAATGGCGCACGTAAATTCAAATTTCATCCTTGGCATGTAATAATAGTAACGAAAATAGTTATCAAACTGTAAAGTCACGTGTACAACTGGAGGAGATAACAGAATAGCAGGACCGTAACTTGTGTAGGAGACAATGTTGCTGTAGCCACAATTATCGCATATTTTACCTCTGGTGCTTTTATACTTGAGAAGCAGCTTACTTCTTGTATATGTTTCCCAAGGGAAGATAGCCTTTAAATCAAGGGTGACACCATACGATACCCGTGGATTGATTAAATCTACCACTTCGTCAAGGAAAACTTCCAACGGCGATTGTTCGTCGATTCCTCCATACGCAGTTTCAATAGGCATTGTCACTGTACAAAATGCGTTAAGTATTGTTGTTATTTGGTAGCAAACCTGGAATATTAATGAGAGATGATCTATTTTTAAATCAGTTGGTACATTAAAATAAAAATACCCCATTGATATGTTCATAATAGACATAAAGTTGATATCACACAAAACTAATACAGCTCTTAGATGGTTATGATAGCAGCAAAACATGAAAACGAGGCATGCACAAGATGCATATGGTTAACGTACTCGGAATGTTAGCATTCCTCCAGGACCAGTAAAAGCTGCTACTATCAATCCAATGACACCACATAGCCCTACTCTTGTACTTTCACCACCAATCTTTATCCAATCTGTCAACAAAAAGCGTTATTATAAAATATTAAAAAAGTGTCAATAAACGGCCATTATACTTAATATTGCTAAATAGTTCATAATAGTTCACTAAAACTAACACTATTTAGACCAGAAATCTTTAAGGTTTACATTCACGAGGTGTTCTCTGAAAGCATGCGTCTCATATAGCTATGAGTCTTATATAATAATGAGTATAGAAAGTTTTTATTTGATTTAGCCTATTGTAGGCTTCTTCAATACACCAAACAAGCTGTCATTCTGAAACTTTCTTTCTGAGTTTTTAAACAAGTTGCTTTGTTGACGGTTCTCAATTGATTCAGATAATCCTTTGGTTAATAATGGCGAAGACGGAACATAATCCTCACTAATAAAACTAATAACTTAAACAATATGAGTAGCTAGAAATTATAATAATAATATAATTAGGTAGAAGCAAAAAAAAAATGATACGCATAGTTTGAAATTTTAGCAATGAAATTTTGAGAGCTGAAATCTGAACTTTAAGTCAATGATCCGCTTAGCTCTTGAAAAGCACAGCAAGTGAAGGGGCTTACCTGATATAATTTTTGTCAAAAGAAAGGGGAAAAAATATATGACAGATAAAAACACAAATATGTATTTACGTTTATCAATACTGACAATTACGCATAATTTGTTAACGCTATTTAGTATTGTATTTCTCAACTTCTTTTTCGTTTCTTTATTATTGATGCGAGAGTCTGTCGGAATCTTGATGTATCTTGTTGGTCCATGAGATCCCCTATAACAATTATCTCCTTGTTGTAGAACATGACCTTTTACTGGAACGGTAAACTCACTAACATCTGTTTCATAGTGGAGCAATCCTGAGAGAACCAGAACGCTATTTCTCCAATCCAAGTTCATCGAGTAACCTTCAATGGAAGAAGATTGAGAAAACAACAAACCAGACTCAAGCGTCAAACTAAAACCAGTTCCGTTATCCCAATTGGCTTCCAAACTGTCAATAGACATAACAGACATGGTGTCGGCGTCTTTGTTTCCTGATAACGATAACGTCATGTTCATGTCATCATAAACGACGGATAGCAGTCGAGAATCCTCTGGGCAATAATATACTTGTGATATGTTTGCACCATGAACATTGGTTGTAGAATTTAATCATATAGAAGCAATTGAAGACATTTCATCGCTCCTGTAATTTTTAAATAACTTTTATTATGCCACATTGACAGAGAGAAACGAATTCAAACAACATTTCTTATGTATATATTAATGGAGAACAGCTTTTTGTAAACTCTATAATAATTCTCAGCAAATACTCTTTAAACCTATGTAATGTTTACAGCTTGTCTTTAAGATTTGAGTCTAGAAACAAACTTATGGCTATAGTTATACTATATCCAAAAAAGTGAGTCTCACCTTCGTGTGTTGTACTTTGGTTTGATGATTGATCTTTTTCTAACAGTTTTGTAAAATACAAAACAAGTCCTACTGCCACAAGAACAACAAAGACGAAGACGCAAATGAAAATACAACGGAGTTTCTGATGATTCATTATGTAAGCAATTCAAATTTCCAAACCGTTGTCATAAATGTTTTATTATCGATTTAATATTTAATATATAAAAAAACTTTATAATAATAAAAAAAAGGTTTTTTTATATATTAAATAAATATGGCGAATTTATTACCAAAGATATCGATTTAATGTTTCATAGACTTTCATCGCGTTAAACTAAAATGTATAAACGCTGTTATTAGAAAAAACTATAAAATGACTGCTGTACATATAGTAGTAAAAACGAACGTTATTTCTTACCAAGCTTTACAATTGAAACAATACAATAGATGCTATATATAATAAATACTTTAATTGATTGCCTCAGGGAACAATTAGATATTCAATCCAGCCAGAAATGAAGAACAAAAAGAAGATCGTGATAAAAGATTGAGACGCAACAACATAATCGTCCATGGCATCCAAGATGATCAAAGCAAAGAAGAACAAAAGAAATGGACAAATGACATCGTAACTGACCTGTTTAAAGACCTCACCGTCACCATCAATGCAAAAAGCTCTACACAAATTCAAATGTTACAAGTACTAAGATTGTTCTGAATTCAAATCTTCTTTCAGTAAGTTTTGATTTTAATTTTGAAATAATAGCTATAACTGAAACTAGAATAACAGATAACGGTATACCGCATAACATAGACATTTCAAACTATACCTGTATTTCAACCGAAACAGAAGCAGCTGCAGGTGGGATAACTATTTAACAAATCCTATTATTTTAAAGAAAGAAAAGATCTCTCTTCTAAGTTTTATCAAGCGAGGCTTCTTGAATCTTCTTCTTTTAGAAATAATAATGCCAAACAGTTAGAATATTATTGTAGGATGTACCTATAAACATCCTGGTCTTTTCAAATCCGACTTTATAAAAACTCTCTTTCGCAACTACTTGATGAATTTGACAAAGAAAAGAAAATTGTTACACTTCTTTGAGACTTAACATCAATCTTGTTTGAAAATTCCGAATTTTCTCAAACACCATTAATATTTGAATAACCTGTGAAAATTAATGACCTTACTCGTTAACAGTTAGCAGCATACTAAATATTTCTCTCTCTCTAAATAATAGTTCCGTAAATAAAAAATATATACATCAAATCTAAATAAAGACTGGGCATTTTATACACAAATATGCACATAACCATCGAACTTAACAACGAGCTAATTAAAATTGCGGTTTGATAATATCAAAGAGCTTTGTTTGCTTATTCTTCGTTAGCAGTATTTTTCTGTAAGTCTTTTATACTCTACGATGACTTTGACTTCTAAGCGAATAAATTAATTAAAAATCAATTTGGTAATCTTACTAAGACATTTTTTGTCTGTATGTTTATAGCTATGTGTGTATCAATTTTAAATATTGTCAAGGCGACCGGGTCTTAAGAGAGCTGGGTCTAGTGTATCGTGACGGTTGGTAGACATGATCATTTTGACCTAAATAAAGAAGACTAAGAATCATAGAATGGGACTCACTATGAAACTTAATACAAAATATGGAATAAATAAAAATCATGTTGCGTTGTAACTAAACTTATGATGATATTTGACGTAATCGAAAAATAAGGTCCATACATTAACATATGCTACGTACTTGTGATACAGACAAGCATGATGTTATACGACGATTCACATAGTTGTAAATTTTGCATGAAAGTAGCTTTTATCATAGGCTTTAATTTTAAACAAATTGTTTATTTTATCAGGTCAGTTGGGTTAGAAAGCTCTATAAAATCCATTTAGCAGTAGCCTTCTTAATAGGGTTTCTTGATAGATTAGATTATTAATCACTTACTTTGCCAAGAACGTTGAAGCCATCCATTTGGTTATAAGAAGTTAACATAAGAAAATTATAGATGAAAATATATTTCTTTCAAGAAAACATTTTTAGAGAGCTTTAAAGAGAGATGTAATTTCTTTTATCAAATTGGAAAACGAGCCCACTCTACAAGTGTTGCTTGATGACAGACCTCAAGAAATTCAAATTTTTATATAACTAGTACTAGTAGAGTCGTATCATATGATCATCAGCAGATTGCAGCAATTTCATTAGTTAAACAAAATTTTTATTTTTGGACTATAAACACATAAAAAGTGTTATACAGACCGGATCAATATCTAAATTCTAGGGGTACTATTGTCTTATTGTCAGCTTGTGTGGATACGCTAAAAACACTCTATCAAAACTTCCCAGATGGTCGTTTTTATGAAGTACCAATTATAAGTAGAACAATTAAAACATTAATGTACTGTGTGACATGTAGAACTATGAACACACTGGTCATTTAAAAAATACAAAAAAGAAAATGTCGTTTAAAGGAGACAAAAACATCGACGGCATAAATACGCTATTGAAAATAAATGGGATTTAATACCTCCATCAGTGCTCGTTGAATTTCTCGATCAGCTGAAGTATTTTCTGAGAAACGGCGACCATCTAAAACACAAAAGAATAATAATTAATAAATTTATTTATAAAATCTCAAAGTGTTATCCCTGAAATAAAATGAAAGTGACGCTGGTTTCCAGCGTACATAGAAACAAGAAAGAAGTTAGGCAAATGATGCCAGCAAGGATATTTATCGACTTGTACAAAGTTAGCCAACTTTTAACCATTTTTGCAATTATTGCTGGCTAATTTTTTTACTATGCACATGTTTTTACAAAGTGCATTTCATATTTTCGTGAAACTTTATTGAAGAATTAGCTATCAGTTTTATTTGAAGGAGTAGTTCACGGACAGGGTAATAAGTCAAATACTCTCTTTCTCTCAAATATTTATCATGTAGACTAGCAGGCGTCATAATTTTTTAAAATATTATAGTGAACTATATGCATACTCAACAAAAATATAACTTCTTACGGAACAAGAGTTGCTATGATAAGGTCTTGTAAAAATGATAACACCTCAAATTTTCGACGTGGTTCGAGTTTTACAAGTCTTTCTTTCCTTTGTGTGTGTGTCTCAGTTTTTTTGTAAGTTTTTGTTTTTGTTGTGAATTTTTGCTATTCTATATAGTGGTTGTTTGGTGTTTTAAAAAAAGCTAGATCTACTCTATACAGAATCTCTCTATTCCTGTTCCGCGGATAAACTCACGGAGACACCTCAGTAACAAACTATTTCAATTACTTTTTTCTATAATAACTGAGAACGTGACTCGATTTCTCACGTCGTTAATTATAATGGCGCACACTACTAATGATGTCCGTTTAAAAGTCCATTTAAAAATGGAAGTTCGAAAAGTCTTTGTGCCTGAAATGTCTTTACTATTTCCTTTTAACTCGCAAACAAAGTAATAATAAGCAATAACAACCTCATTTATTTCAGGTTTTAGAACACACGCAGTTTCATTTCGATTGTCGTTTCGCGTAAAAAAATATTATAAAAAATGAAAAGTAGCAATAAATATTCAACTAATTTAAACTAGTATAAAAATGTCAAATATGAGAAAATGAGAAATTGAAAAAAAATCCAAAAATACACAAAAATAGACACACAAACCTACGTAAAGTAAGAAAGGTTTAAACGCACACAAGAAAATAAAAGTTCCTATAATCAAATAAAATAAGTTCACGTAATAGCAAGTCTGACTACAAATTCGAGCAGTTAGCCATATCAGAATAATATGTTTTTAGCTAGATTAAAAAAAAATATTATGAGCTACTTCTTCTTGAATATTCTTCAATAACATTAAAAACATTACCATCAAATAAATAATAAATCACAATAGAATGGTAAGTGGAAAAACGATTCAATCAAAGTAAATATTTATAACTATTAGAGGATTTTAGTACAAACTTAACGTTAATGGAAATTAGTTTATGAATTTTCAATAACAACTATTGCAACTGTTTTTCTGATCATTTACAATTTCTCATAATTCAGTATGTTTTCTGCGAATAGAAACAAAGAACAATAGATCGATTTGTTCCGCAGTCATCTTGTGCGAATGAATAAACTGTACTGTATATTTGGGCATTTAAAAATATATTTTTCCGCAAACATATAGATAATATATAAGTTATACGAAATATGTGCAATATGTAAATCTATTCTTAATCAAGTATGAGAGGTTATAAAAATCATTCAAAAACTACAAAACTGGATAGTGTCTGAGTTTTTCTGCCAATAAAGACAACTTTGGTTGGTTTTTTTGTATTGAGCCGCAGGTATCGATGTACAAAAGTGTAAACATTCTAGCCACTATATACATTGTCCTTTCATCTCCGTATTGAGAATAAACTCAAAGACTTCTGAGGTGAGATTATGGGCTAAGTTCTGCAGAAAAGCATTTTCGCTCGCTTTCGAAAGGTCACATCACTGATCACATAAATCACCGGGTTAATACAAGAATTTGCCAAGCATAATGCAACCGACATATTAAACAACCAAGTGCTTTTGAGCAGTCCCAACCAATAAATGATACCCACTGGCAACACTGCGAACGTGCACAAGAAGTAGGAGGCTATCAGCAAAAGGACCTTGCGTGTCAACTTCTTCAGCAACGGTGACCTAGACATGTCCTTTGTAGGACCATTTGGTTGGATTCTCAACTCTGTCTTTATCTTCTTAATATTCTCCTGACTCTTCCATGTAAACCGATAAATCAGAATATAAAAGACAAAAAGTGCAATTAGAGTACCCAACACTGTGAGACTATAGAAAATACCATCCACATTAGTCCGAAAAAAATTGGTAGTCGACATTAAGATTGGAACCACCCAGCAAATAGCAACAGCAACGTTAATTCTTCTGTTGGACAGGAGCAAGTGGTGTGTCCTAGACTTGGTCAATTTCAAGTACCTCTCCACGGCCAATAGTACAATGGAGAAAGAGGAAGCACAGCAGGCCATCATAAAAATAAAAGCAGATACCTGATACAAAGGGTTTGGTATCACATTGAGCAACTGGAATGCTCGTATCGGACAAAATAACAGCACGACAATGGTGTCCGAGATAATAAGTGACATGAGAATTTTGTGCGAATTCTTGATGTCAGTTTGGAACTCCATCTGTTTGCAGACACATTTGATGGAGACGATGTTGCCGATTCCACCAATAACAGTCATCAGAAAGTAAATGACAACTAGCGTGTATCGCTCACGGTCGTCAAACATGTTAATCCACGCTTGTTGCTTACAATTTGGCTTTTTTTTTTATTCCTCTATAATTATTGATTTCTACAGTGATATTGTATGTTGTTGATTCGTTTGTTGGTTTGCTTGCTCTTGAGAGCCTTTTCTCTGTATCAACCAAAACACTGGATTGTTTAAATTTATTAATTATTCACTAACCAATATACTGTAATAAACAGACTATAAAAACAATTACAAATTATATTGCACGGGATAGGAAACACAGGAAACATTGAAGAAAATTCGTTATCGACGACACGACAATAGAACAACAAGGTAATTAAACACTCTTAACCAGTTTCTAGTAAATGAAACTGACTAAGCTTTTGATTTGGTATTTAGGTTTCCCTTTACATTAATCTATGTTCCTATTCCTACTATTTACCCGAGCTAGACCCTTAAAATTCCACATGATCGAAATGACATTGTAAGAGAGGTTGGTTTCACTAGTCTCTAATCCATGCTCTATAATGAATTTCAAATTTCACAAAGAAATATCTCAACTGCTACTAGGCTCGTGCTTCATAAAAAAACAACATGGATTAATAGCTTTAATTATTTGCCGTGATGCATAATTCAGTGGTTAATGCTCAATGAGTTAAACCAAACCAGCAGCTTATCTAAATCCTCATATTTCAAGCTAGCTCTTCATTCCTATTCATACTTATCAATACTTAAACTATAATATTCATGTATAACCCAAAAACTACGCCACACACAACACTTGACCAAACCAATGCAATAAATTTGACTAATAGCCTACGAAAGTATATATATCACGTCTTGTAACGTTTTACTTCAATAAATAGACACGTAGAGGAAAGACTGAAACAATGCACTATAAAAAGTGTATAATGAGTCAAATTATCATTTAAGCCGATTAAAAAATTACAATTATTGAATTACGGCATTTGTTGGCATCAATTAATCAAAAATTAAATCATTAATACCAATTGATAAAAGGAAGAAAAGAAAAAATGATTAAAGAATTCTTCCATCACGCACAGGCATTTTATAAAAGTTCCATTAATTTCCAAAAACTCAATTTACCCCAAGTTAACTGGATTTTTCAAGTTTTCTTTTCCAATTTTGCATTTCTCCATTGCACTAGACCTAACATGAATTTGAATGTACCACTACCGGGTCTGTAAACAAACACAATATATATAGGGATATAATAGATAGGCAGATGAGTTTGGACATGCATGCGGAACGTGACCATTTCAAGATAAGAATCTTTAAAACTGCTAATAAGTTACGTTACATTACATTTAAAAAAAGAGTTAGAACTACTAAGTAGAAGTTATGATTTACTAATCGTACCAAATTTCCTTATGACGAAGAGATACGTGACATCCCAATTAGCGTTTTTGCACTAATACATAGTCTGATATACCGAATCCGAATATAATACGAATACCGAAAGAAAGTTTAGAGTCAATAGTGATAGCAACTAGCTTTATGGATGCTAAAGTTTTTATTATAGGATGGTAGGAAATTTTTATATTTCCTAAGTTAATAGTTGTAAACTTTTCGTCTATATTTTGATTGATAGTGTAGTAGTGTAGTGAGTTTTGAAGTAACTTATCAATAATACAGTTTTTCTGTTGAATTTCCCTCTCTAAGATTATAATTATTTTCCAACATGGCAAATAGCTTCGGTAAATAGTCCTTATTTTTTATGGTAGTGAATTTTGGGACCATTACTTCGAATTTATTATAAATATATGCCTAGACCCGATACGGGCAGAAAACACATCAGAAAAGTAAATGAAATAACTAAATAAATAGTAGGAACAAAATCTCAAATAAGATCATGTTATAAGGATATTAATCTTCTGAGCAAGTTGCTCATTTCTTTTCTGATACTGTTCAATACGTTTTTCACTAACTTTATCACAAACCTTCCTAGTGGTGGATCTCGATTGAGGGGTCTATTGTGAACTGTCTGTTGCCAATCATCCAAAATCGTTCCAATATTTAGTACGCTTTTGCAAGTGTCTTTATATCTTAACCTTGGCCTACCAACGGGAAGAGTACCTTTATCGAGTTCGCCGTACAGAACAAAAGTTCTTTGACTGGCCGTTCATTCTCCATCCTGGAGACATGACCGATCCATTGTAAACGATTTCTTGTTAAAACGATTTCGATATCGTCAACATTTGATCGGTTTAGTACCTCTTCGTTACTGATGTAGTCACTCCATCGTATACCGAGTATCTTCCTCAGATGGCGTTGTTGAACGGTTCGAAGTTGGGCGATGTTGTGGCGGTACAATGTCCATGTTTTGCTACCGTATGTTAGTAATGGCATAAAACCTTAAATGTCTTACGTGTACACTTTAACCTTTGTGAAGACTGTGAGGTCGTGAGAGTCAAACACACGAGTACGTAACCGGCCATACTCTGATGATGCTGCCTGGATGCGTGCAACCAATTCTTCTGTTAACGAGCAGTCACTTGTTACAATACTGCCTAGGTATTTGAAACGTTTTACGTTTTTAAGCGGTTTTCCGTCGATGAAGAAATCTTTTTCCGGGCCGATACACATCGTTTCAGTTTTTTTAATATTTATAGAAAGGACCATTTTCTTTGACAATTCGTTGTACGCGGTGAGCAAAATCTGTAGACCGAGGGAAGAGTCACTGAAAATGGCAATGTCATCAGCATATTGAGCCTCTCTGATGTAGGTAGTGAAGATTTTTGTTTTGGATTTTAGTCTCTTTAGATCAAATAGATCACCGTCGTAGCGGAATTTGATTTTTATGCTGAACTGGTGACCAATGGTTTTGTATGCAAGTCAACGAATAACAGCAGCATAAATTCCATAAAGAGTGGGTGCTAACTTACACCCTTGTTTCACACCGCTGCTGTAATTAAAGGGTTCAGTTAATTCTCCATTCACAATGAGTCGTGCATGCACATCCGAGTACAGTTTTTTGATCAATCGAACAAGTTTTGGTGGGCAACCGAGTTTCTCCAATATTTTGAAAAGTAAGTCTCTATTTGCAGTGTCAAAGGCTTTCGTGAAATCAACGAACACGGTACATATTTCTGCGTTGCTCTAGCGCCTTCTCCGTCAACTGTTTGAGCGTAAAGGTACTGGCGATCGTACTTCTATTCTTCCGATAACCAGATTGTGATTGAGGATACACCTTTTTAGCTATACGTTTAAGTCTCTGTAATAGGATATCAGCTAGGACTTTTCCTACAACACTTAACAGAGAGATACCCCAATAATTTCCACATTGGCTTCGATCACCTTTCTTGAAGAGAATGGTAATGTTTGGATCAGTTAAATCCGATGGGATGTTTTCTGTGACCCAGAATATCGATATGATCGCGAATAAAAACGCTCTTAAACGATTCCCACCATAGACAAGAACCTCTGGTAATACACCATCTGGTCCAGCACCTTTCCCGATTTTGGTATTTTTGAGAGCTTTGTCTAATTCAGCTTCGATGATTGCGGTATCAAGCGATTCATCAGTCGGATGCTGCAGAATTTATTAGGTATGTTCTTAATTATAATATTAAGAGAAATTTGATAGTTTTTTGGTATAACAAACATTGCAAAGAGTTTTTAAACATTGTCATAATACAGGGTGCTCCATATAAAATACTCTCTTTTGAAATATGTGAATAAAGAATATGTAATATCTATTGATATGCGTTTTATTGTATGTAATTTAAGAGTGTTTTGCACATGGGGATAAAAATTATCAACTTTCAAGTGTCCTTTTAACTCAGTTATTAAGTATTTAATTGTTTTGATTAGTTTTGTTTTCCTGTTGCTATTCTATTGTTGAACGGTATGTGTTGTTAATAATGTGCATCTATTAATGGTGCAAAACGGTACTTGATCTATCACATCTCTTTACAGGTTTTTGTTATTTAAACAAGATTGGATATGATGCATTTCCAGCTTGTTTTTTACCAGCTGAGAAAGCGTAGTGCCAGTGTACGCAATGCATAGTATCGAGTGAAGATAATATAAAAAGAATCTGTTACGTTTTCTGTAACCATTTGAAAAATGAGCAATTTTTTGATAATTCTTATGGAAATCTTTCAAATCGCAAAACTTTATATATACCTTTTAAAGTGATCAAACAAAGACAAAAATGTCACAAAAGATACCAACATTTACTAACATTTTAAATTAAAAGATGGGATTATTTGATATTATCAACATTCTTTGAGAAGCTTTACGTGTTTGTGTTAAAGTTCCTTGGAAATATTTCTAACAAAAATATAACTTCTTACGGAGCGGGAGTTGCTATGATAAGGTGTTGTAAAAATTATCACACTTCAGATTTTCGACGTGGTTTGAGTTTTACTAGTCTTTCTTTCCTTTGTGTGTGTGTCTCAGTCTTTTTGTAAATTTTTGTTTTTGTTGTGAATTTTGCTATTCTATATAGTGGTTGTTTGGTGTTTTAAAAATAATTTATATATGTCCACTACTATTCATCACCATGAAATCTAACTACAACCAATTTAACGAGCCCCAATGCAACATAAGTAATGTATAATAAGTTTGTGCAGAATAAATATTTCATGTTCAATTTCAAGTTCAGCTGGTATGCCTAAACAAATGGTTATGTTAATTGTTAGATAATGTCCAAGATCTCTCAAGTTACTTTGCTTCGAAGTTAAAAAGTTAGTTATCCCCAATATTATCATTGTTCCAACAATTAATCATCGTTGTTCAGTAAATTAGGCCACACCAATGATAGTTTGCATTACATTACCTTCAACGGAAATTAAAAACATGTGTTTTGTGATGATAAAAAACGGTTATTGAATTGGAAACGATGCTATCCACTATTTAACATATTAACACTAGTGTTGCTATGCATATCAGACTGAAGAGTATATTACCCACGATCTTTCTAATAGTTGGCAGTAACTGGATTCAAAAACTTTATTACACTTTTTTAAAAATAACAACTAACATATTGGCCAAATGTGCGGGTAGTTTGGGAAAGGAAATGGTTGGGGGCAGAAAATATGTGGTCATGTGGGCTTAAACAGTGTTCATTACGGAATTGATGAATATGATAACGTACCAATAAGATATCAGTAATATTATCTGGAATAATTGGCTGGAGAATAAATCTCTGAAGCATTATTCAATCTCTATCAAATGTAAATAAAGTCAAAGGATTGCAACAAAATAGAGAATAGTGTCTACCCCTTCTACTTCCTTCAGGAGTTTTGAACACAAAAATATAATTTATAGTTCTGATGTCAGAGTATGAGTCAGTCTAGCATGTAGCTTCTGCTTGCAAAGTACTGGCTCAAAAAGAGTATAAGAGGCGGCATGATAGGATGGGGTTGAAGATCTATTAGAAGCTGTGTAGAAAGTATGGGATTATATGCGGGAAAGTGGTTTGAAGAGGTACCTGACAATGTTAGAAAGAGTGAAGATGGAGAGATTGAGATCTGGTGGGATAGACCGATAGAGACAGCACAACGAGTGGAAAGTAATCGTCCGGATGTTGTAGTTGTCGATCGTGTGAAGAAAAGATGGCTGATTGTAGATTTCTCTGTGCCGTCTGACCGAAATGTGATAGCTAAGGAGGAAAAAAAGAGGTCAAAGTACTCCCCCTGGCTCATCAAATTCGGAAGCTGAACAGTGTTTCTACCAGCATTATTCCCATAGTTGTAAGGAGTTTGGGATTGGTGACGAAACGGCTGGAAAGAGGACTGAAACAGTTAGGGATTCCTGATGTTTTGGGTGGTCTTCAAACTTCTGCCATCATTGAAACCACCAACATTCTAAGGAAGGTACTTAAACTCTAAGTTTTCATCGTCAGTAGGGTAAAATTAAAAAAAAAAGGAAAGAAAAAAGAATAATAAAAAATTATCGACTCATTCAGGAATTCAAATTTGAATTTGACTCTAGTAAGCATTTTGCACAAAGAATACTCCAAGAATTTTTAAGAGGTAAAAAATAACAAAAACACTAAAAAATTTTGCCATTTGTAAAACACTTCTGATGATATGCGCTGTACCGAGCAGAGTGATATTTTGCATTTCGTTTTGTTAGAGTGTTTTTCTTGGAACTTTGCTGGATTTACAGCCATGAAATTAATTTAGAACCATTTTAATACATTCAAAATGTCTCCTTCAAGAAGACTTTTCACTCTTTCAATAGTTTTCCATTGGTGTATAAGGTGTTATCATCAGCATAGTTACACAAATTAGATTCCAATTTACAGAAGAGAAGATTATTAATAAATATATATTAAATAATAAAGGAGCTAATATAGAGCCTTGTGGAAAACCTAACAAAATTTCTATTAATAATCACTAAAAGTATCATATATCTTGACTTTATGTGTGTGACCCTTCAAATGATCATAAAGAAAGGATAAACTATGGTAGTCCATCCCTCAAACACGTCAATATAGACGATAGACTATGGTGGTCAATGTCTCTACCACAGTCGGCTGATGATGATGATGATGATGATGATGACGATGACGACGATGATGACAATGATTCTATAAGCTGCTAATTTTGCAAATAAAAGATCGCGAGGTAGTCATAACCCTTAGACAAGTCCATTAAGTCCAGTTTTTTTAAACACATGAATTCAACAAATGAATTCAAAATCTTAGATTTCCACATTATAGTTAAACAGCTGCCAGATTTAATGATTTAATATTAATTATTTTCATTATTATGATATGATGTCCATCTTTGATATCATTTTAATAAAGATGTTTTTGAATAGTCCAATAACATGCAAAAGTAATAAGTATTAAATTTGTCAATTATACAAATAAGTTATCAAATCTATTGAAACGTGTTCTACTTATTATTCATTATAACAAGCACCAAACGAGTTTATTTTGATATAAAATATCGGACAGAATAACGTCGGACAAAAATAACAATGTTCCAAGGTAACGAAATAAATTTTATTTGCCAAATTTACTCTTTTTGAATAAAAATATAGTGAACTCGAAAGTTAATTCATGTTTTGCAAATGCCAATAAATCGTTCGATCATAATTATGTTTGTTTATTATGTCGTACAACAGAATGTTAGGTGAATTTACTTAACTGTCATAGTTCATGGCGTAAAAAGGTGTTTATTTTTTGGATTGACTCAAGTAAGCGATCTCATTGATTGAAAAGAGAATATTTAATGTTGGCATTTAAGAAAGTTCTACAAAATGAAAGATCTGTTTGCATGGATTTTATTGTGGTTTTTCTAAACTATTTACGAGAATATTTGGTAGTAAATAAAAAATTTCATTCAAAGATCACTTAGCTATATTCAGCATTTACCTGTTTGTTCCCATTGAAAGAAGAATATTTAAATGTCGAAACTTTTATCAGATCCAAGTATTTTCTTTGAATAAAACAAATAGTTTTGAAAATTTTCCATTCATTTATTGAAAGTGGAAAAGACCAATCGATCGTTTTTTACCGAAATATTTTACGGAACAAAATAATTTCCATATAGTACATATAGTTTGTTTGTATTCTGTTAATTTAACTAATATGTAAATTGTTATCTTTTAATATAATAATTACTAAAAATTTTTGAATGTTCACTTCCTATTCCTATTGCTTGCTTACCAAAAACATATCCCTTCATATTTTTGTTCATATGTTATCCATTTCTTACTCCCATATTACATGCATACAAAATATATTAAAAACTACGGACTTGAATCACGCATAGCTTTCAATTTTGCGAATATCTCCGCGAAAAGGTCTTGGTAATGCCTTCCATCAGATTGCGCTAGTTTCTTGTTATTTTGCTGGCTCACTTCACCGGTAACCGATTTCTGGTGAGCTCTGTATTTGTTTTTAGTCTCTTCTGCCGTACTACCTTTGTCGATTGGAAGAATTACATTAGTATTGGCGCCTTCTATTTGGCGCGCTAAAATGTCATATTCTTCTTCGACTATTTCGAGCTTCGTTTTTAACACCTCGTTTTCTGTTAAAAGTTTCTCGAGAAATTTCGTTTGAGAGGGGCTCAACTGATTACTTGTCGAAACACTCCTCGATGGAGTTTCTATTGATTTATTTGTACGTTTGCTCTCCTCCATACTGGCTTTTTCTTCCTTCAGTAGATCGATTTCCTCCAAATATTCTTCGCACTCTTTTTCTAGCCACTCTACTCTTCTCCACAATGTGTTATTCTTTTTTTTGTAGATACTGCAGTCTTCTATGAGTTGCTTGTATTTTGTTGACAGATCTTCTATTTGTAGTTCCAAACACGTGTACGTCTCTGATTGGCTGTTCAGCAGCAGATTGAGGTTTTTCACTTGATTTTCAAAATGCTGAAAACAATAATGGAAAATGAACGATATATTACATAAATATACGTTAAAATGAACAACCACTCCGTGCGGGAGCTCCACAAGGCACAATACTTGAACTTTTGCTTTTATTCTATTTTTCAATACGTTTTCAGAATGTTTAACCCTACCTGTACTGGGGGAAGGGGGGGGGGGCTACAGGCCCGCGGTGATGAACTTTTTATTGCTGTTTTCGAACGCGGTGCACCATTGGGCTGAAATTTTGTGAATTTTCCTAAAATTTATCTGGAATAATTTTGGTAAAATTTTATTTTAAAAATATTGACATGGTGACGTCACACAGTCACTTTCTCGACAGTTGTCGAACTTCAAAAATATAGAGATATACTTTACGAAGTGTTTGGCTTAATTTTTTTCAAATAAAAGTTATAATTATATAATACTTCGAAATAAATATTATTTTTAATAATTTTGGCCACCTGCCAGGTGTGTATTTTGCAGACCAAGTCTGTAAATCTAAAAATAG
>JAUEKX010416738.1:0-16975 GCA_031834005.1 Dendronotus venustus
TCTCAAAAAAGTGTCGTGTCTGTCTGGTCTGTCTTGTATAAATTAGCCTTTGTTAGTTAATTTAAGGGAAATAAATCCCAGTCTAATATTATCGTTAAACTGATTCAAACACCCTTAGGGTGTGTTAAAGTAAAACACCCTCCATACCCACCCACCACCCCCCACACCCCCTCTCAAAAAAGTGTCGTGTCTGTCTGGTCTGTCTTGTATAAGGTAGCCTTTGTTGATTAGTTAAAAAAGTAAAAAGAAAGCATTCCCAAAGAAGTAGTATTTCTTAGTTAAAAGATCAATAGCTCGACTACTTTTAAGTAAGTATGACTATTTAATAGAAAATGTTTGTTCTCAAAATGAAATTTCGTTGTCTCTTCTCTACACACTAATTATAATACGCACACAATAATTGTTTAGAATACTAGGCGCCTATTTACAACGACGCGTGCGTTTTTGTGAATTCGTCCTCATTTAAATCATGCTTTCTTTCTATTTTAGACAAATATCTCTTTGTTTGCATATCTTTTTTCATCGGTTACAAGATACAAGCTGGTGATATAAAAGGTTTATATTTTAAGATGGAGCCATTTCAAATTTTTGCAACTTTTGAAATGGTGCACAACGTAATTGTAACGTAAACACACAATATAATTGTTTTGCTTCCTGTGTTTAAACATATAAATATATATTTATATGTAGTCTTTTCCCTCTTTTTTCATTAGTTAAATAATTAGAAAAACAACTCCGACATGTGCATTTTTTATATGTCGCCTCACTCTGAAACAAACCTACTATTTTCAAAGTTTTTTCACGTGTCCTAATTTTAAAACGTCAAATTCCATTAATATGTCATTTTACCTTAGAATATTTTGCAACTTAGAATGATAATCCAAATGATATGAACATTTTCTCGGAAAAAAATATAAACTTTTTGCATTTTTAGGAAAACTAAAATTTTTATTGTTATTTCATTACATTATGATATCTCCACGATAGATGAATATCAGTTTGTCACTTACAGGCACTGACAGTCAGTCGAGATGTTGGATATGCAAAAGATTTTTGAGCTGATTGAAACACATTTAGTACGCGTTAAATTATCGTTGAACACTCTTCATAGTCCCACCCTCTAAATGCCATCCTCCTAAAAAATGTGTCATGACTGTCTGCTTGGTTCTTGATTGAAATAGCTTTTGTTAACTAGTTAAAATGAAAAATAATCCCAGTCTTAGAGTGTTCATAGCCTGTGTTAATTTCTTAGAAAGCTTAATTTCTGGTGTTGAAAGAAATTCCACCTTTTCACCATTATTACTCATCTTTTAGCCATGGAGGTGCCACATGGTTGAAATTTCTTTTTTATCAAATTCATAATGAAATTTTCACATGAAATTACTAATAGAACCCACCCACTTTAAGTGGATTCTTTATTGTAAATATGAAAAGTGGCTCCTTTCTTTATAATTAATGGATGCCGAAGAGTACTCTGTGGCGACTATGAACATAAAAACAGTGTCATATATTTCTTTGCTGATTATTCACTCGATTTTCGACAAAACAACAAGTGTGCTTAATTAACATGGATGCAAATGATGAAGGAAATGCAAACCACCACTTGGAAGACTTTTTTGAACACGAAAGTGTTAATTTCAATTGGGACTTAATACCTCCAGAAATTAATCAGGTAAGGGAAGGAAATATTTTGAGATGCTTTTTTATATAACAAGTTTATAAGAACACGAACCTCAAATTTCGACCTTGAAAATAAAATCTTGTTCAACCAAAATATTTCACTGGTTGATGTAAAATAATGTAAATGAAAATGTAGCCAACATAATGTTTCCATTATTTTTTCTCTAGTAAAATAATTTTTTTGTGTATGATTTTTCTGGTTATTTTTTCTGAAAACAGAATGTCTAAAGTACCTTTAACTGTAAAATAGTGTTGAAAAACTAATACGTTTTGGAATCTCTTAGAAAATGTCTATGTCTATGTCTAATGTCTGAAAAATTGAGAAGTAAAAAAAAAAGAGTAGTCTGTTTTTAAAGATACAAAGTTTTTATAAGAAACAACACATCAAGCTGTAATAGAATTTGTGAACTTGGAAATGTTCTTAATTATTCTTTATTAATTTTTTCTTTAATTTTTAAGATTGCACAAACGAAGCGAAGCCCTTCAAAAGTATTTTCTCTCCTCTCGAAACACTATTGATCAATTAGCAGCATTTTTGCAAACTTTAACACTTTGGCAGATGATCAAAAATGTTAACTGCTACTTTTTTAAATCATTTTTACATGCTCGATTCATTTTACTTGTTTGTTTAAGCATATACTTGTTTATGTTGGTTTGAATAAAGTTAGTAATTTATGCATGATTACATACCTAATAAGCGTGAAATAGAAGCTGGGCTGTAAAAAGAAATGTAAATAATGAAAAACGCAAGTATTTTTATAGACAAACTCAGACATTGTGTGTACATTACGTTTTTTGAGCTGTTATAAGTGTCTTGATGTGAGGAAAAATGAGTGAAGAGAAATACTTGAATTCCTCGAAAACAGGACAATCTAAAGTTTATATAGCTGTATTCCTGAATTTTTATGATAATAAAAACAACAAAACAAATATTGTGTTCTTTTTCCAAAACTAAAATCAGCAAGGTTAGCTTGGACTATCTATCTATATATTTAAGTAACATTAAACATAAATGTTCATTATCGTTACATTTGAAAAATAAAAACCAATAAATATCAATAAAATAAAAATGGCTGAATAAATAATAATACAAACATTTGATATATTTTAATACGAAATATATATGATATATATATATATATACTCAAGACTCAAGCAGTAAATAATGTTATAAGAAAGATAGCTGATGATGATGATTTTAGAATAACAGACTACTCACATATTTGTGAATTTCATTTCAAGAAGGAGATGATATATATAAAAGTTTCTCTTGGAATTGATAGAAAACCGTCAAACCTGGAGCTATCCTTATTTTTAAAAATCTTGAACTGAAACCAACGACAAGATCACCTAGAAAGCTATATATAACTGAAATTGATAAATGTATTGCAGATTTATCCCTTACAAATGAACCAGAGCAGCTTTCTGAATTAGACATTTTAAAAAATGAAAGGAAAGAATTCAAATCTGAAAACTTATCTTTGAAAAATGAAGTTCAAGAACTTAAATATGAGTTAACAAAGTTGAAAAAATTTATATATATATAGTTATGAAAATATTTCTAAAAATGATAAAATTCCAAATCCGAAACAGGATTGTATCTATGTATGCATATATATATATTATATATATATATATATGCATATATATATATATAGGTGCTAAAAATTTTGAAATTCTATTTGAATTCCTAGATCTTGGAGGGAATTGTGAAAATTTTTTTTCAACTGCATCTTTTGATTTATTATTATATAACCTAGGGTCATATAATGTAGATGAGACTCTTCTTGTCACTTTGAACTGTTGTTGACATAACAGGCAAGACATATTTTTGTTTGTCAGTGTGGGTACACCCTACTGTCTCTTTTTGCTAGTGCAGGCTACTTCTTCTGGGACTAGTTTTAACTGGTGTAATGAATAGTCTGCAATCTCAAAAAGTAGAGCCATTACATGGTTACAATAACCAGATTTTCCAGCTGGACAAGAACAGTGTCCTTAATTGATTAAAACATTAGCTGTTTTCTTGTTGATAATAACAGACATATTCCTTCTTTCCTTCCTCATACTAGCTTTGCATTTACCTTTTACAGTTATTGTATTTACATTTGTTTTGATAAAAACGTCTCCAGATGTTATATATCTCTCGTCCATAAATTTACGTCTTCTGTCTCTTGTTTTGATAAATGCACGTTTATTTTTTCCGCTTTTCAGCCTGTATTTTTCAATTTCTTTAATTGTAAACTAAGGTAAATCTTTTAAACACTTCTTCTGGATTTTTTTCTACATGAATTTCGATCTCTATCTCCAAATCATTCACTAAATAGTTATAAACATCAGTAGCTTGCTACATCATATCGTTTGTATTATCCGCCATTTTGAATTGTGTTTGTACAGCGCGCAGCCTCGATTTCCCCCAAATTTGAGAAAAAAATAAACATTTGGGAAACCCGATTATTAGATAAATATTAAAATAGAATAGTTTGTGAAAACATACTTGTAAAAAAACCTTTCGTGAATTAGAGACACCCTATAAATGTTTTTTTCAAGCCCTATTAACCGCAAGAAAGTAGTAGTCATTCCTTGATAATGGGTATAATATCGTGTTCTGTTTATTTACAGACCTATTCACTGGGGCTTTTTGATCCAAAACTATTTTACAAAATCCATTAAAGAAAATTATAACGATTATGGTTGAGAATATTTTTTTCACACAACATGTAAATAATATACAAAGGATGAACTTTCATTTAGAATAATTTATCTTTTAAAAAGTCAAACCTTCGCAGCCCAAAGATAAACGTTTTTTGCAAAAAGTAACTAGTAGTAAGATCCAAGAAATTAAATATTTACACAAGAAATCAGTATGCTTTAAAAATCTACTGAATGAAAGTAGAAAAATTGTCCTAGTCTATGTCTTTTGACTTTACTCTCTTAACAGTCGACTGATTTTAATTTACTAATAAAAGGATTAAATGGCTTCTGACTCTCGTTGAACGGTGCCATTATTTTAGTCGCCTTATCCTAGGTCAAAGAAACAAAGAAATATATAAAGAAATGCTCAATCATTACTTTTATTTCGACAACAATAACTCTAACTCAATCTTCTAATGATCATTGTTGTTAAACAATCTGAAATTCGGGTGTTCATTTACAAGAAACTTTAACTTTTAATATCGAATAGAAACAAAAGAACAGCAGAGAATAAAAATAATATTATAGTAAGAGAATTGCGGTAACTGCTTTCAAGTCTAGGAAAATTCCCACCCGGCAAAGTCTCGTAATTTAGCTGATGAAGTCTCGTAAGAAGACGAAAATTTCTGTCAACCTGCAGTCGTTATTCTCTTTTAGTTTTATGTTTATTACTGCATATTTTTAAGTTTTATATATATATTGACTTCAGCTTTGACCAAGAAAAGTTTTTTTGTTTACAATTATAATTTTAAGCTTTCAATCACTAACTCACCCTGAGCATCTTCTTAGAATATTCATAAAATTTAGACTATTTCCACCCTGCTATTCTTATAAAAGAAAGAAAGAACAATATGATGGGAAATAAACGATACGAACATTAATTGGAATGATACTTTGTTTGCTTTATTTTTAGATTTGCAACATCTTAGCCAAAGCTAAAAAGCAGACAAAAATCACAATCCTGCACAGCCTTCTAGCGGTTTGTTCTCTAGCCATAGGGCATAACTGTGTTAATGTCTTAGAGGAGTGGAAAGAAGAAGGACCCATTTGGTGGATGATTGTGCTCGCAACAGGTATGACTAATTTTATATATATATGTATGTATAAATAACAATAGTAGTTGAAGGTATTTTAAAAAATGGGTGCGCTTTAAATGATATATTTCACTTTTACGATTCTTGCAAAATATAATATCAGTGCCGTAGCTACCGGGGGGCCAGGGGGCCTAAAAAATTTCCAAGTATGGTTTTTTTTTCTTGAAAAGGTGTAAATTTTTTTTCGTGAGTTGTTTCTATCTATATTTACTTAATATTTCGGTTATTGTTTAAAATTAATTTTCGGAAAGGCAGTTTTGGCCAGTCTAGAGGGCATAAAATGCAAAAAAAACTTTCTTGGCCCGTCCGCCCCAACTATGGTGGGGCCTCCTTAGATACTAAACATATGGGCCCCCTAATATTTATTTCCTGTCTACGCCACTGAATATAAAATATTAAATTTAGACTAACTCAGTCGCAAAAGAATGGTGTGTTAGCGAATACGTTATTATCGCTCTCCTCAATGAAATAAAGCATAATAATAAAGCATTAAAAGCAACCTTAATTTGACTATAAAGTATTATCCCCGAAATGTGTTTGGAATAAATTGGTACACCTGTATATTACCTCTTTAATATGATATTCCTTTTCATTTTGAAACTTATAGGTGGAGGCAAAAGTGTTATGTACAATTATGTACAAGCACTAATAAAAGATGTGTTTGGAAAGGCTGAATTTCTATCAGAGGGATTTAATTTGCCACAAGGAAGGCAACCAATTATTCCTTCATGTTCATGGGTAAGAATATTTTGGTGTCTTTAAATGGTATTCTGTTAATTAATAATGTAATTATTTAATTAATAATATCGCGTATCTAACATGAACGCCCCTAACCAATGTTTAAATAATCTTTAAAAATGTTTAGCTATCCTCCTAAATTCTCCTTATTTTTAATTTTTCTATCATCATTTGTTAAAAAGAGTCCATGGATTAGACAAATGAATGGACAGAGTAGACTCTACAATTTTTATTTGTATTCAAAGAGCTTTAATATATTCTGCTTTAATATTTGTATATTTCTCTTTTCATCTATTTACAGAATCTTCAGAAGTAGAAGAAAACTAAAAATATTATCTTTTCCTTTTTTAGGATAAGTTAGGTGGTATCGTTTCCCGAAATTGTGGTAGAGGAATGTTACTAAACGATGAAGCAGTAAGTTTCTTTACAGCTAACAACATGTTTAGTAACAAGTTGACAGTTCAAGATAGCCGCGAGTTTAGGGATTTCCTAAGCTTTTTTGGTGGTAATAATATCAAGCGTGAAACAGGTAAGACTCAATTAAAAGTAGTTAGATGTGGTTTTATTATTTATGATATAAGTAAGGGTTAAAATATTACAGTCCTCTCTCTATAACTCTTAAAATTTAATAAGTTCGATATAAGTTTGCATAAATCAATTTCTTATTGACATACCTAATATGGTCAGAAAATTTTTGTGGGACACCCAGTATAGAAGATTAAGATTTTATAATTTTTAACAAATTAGTATTCTCGTATGCTCATATATACTTTAAGCTCCCAATAGTTTTCAGAAATGAGCTTTCTGATTATAATTTTTTTCTGTCGAACCTACATCCAGCCCTCTCCTCCGCCAACGGACTCGGACTAGCAACCCTATACAAAGCAGCCAACGTGAAAGGGGCAGAAGGCTAAAATTAAAAATGTTTGTTTTTTGTATAAAGTTTGAAGTAGTTTATGTAATGAATTCTGTGGAAAGAAATATGATTTTGCAGACCTTTTGCAAGATGTAAAACTGTAAATGTTTTGTTGCAGAAAGTAACCATCCTTATTCATTGCTTTTTTATTTTACAGTAACTGAAAGATGTAATTACAACGTTAAAAAAAGTTACATTCCATTTTTTGGGTTCATACAACCTAGAGTCGCGAAGCTATTGATGAGTAACAGTTATGCTATAGATTGTGGATTTCCATTTAGGTGAGATTACTTTTTAGCTACTTTGTATTCGAGTTTACTTTGGTTACTTCAATATTAGCTGCGAAATATTACTAGGAAATACTAGGAATACTACTACTACTAATACTATACTAGGAAAATCGATTTTTCAAAATAAAATGTATAATTTCAGGTTTCTTTGGTACTTTGCAACTCCAGTGTACTCATCTTTTAATGAGCTTGAACTATTTGAAGATGAAAAGCGGATACTTGAAGAATTTCGAGAAAGGTTTGGTAAGACTATATTGCATGGTATTTGTTGAACTTTATTTTTATCTTTACTCAGTATCAATATTAACACGGTGGCAAGGGGAATTTAGATTTTGTTTCTCTTAAATCAATATTGATCAATTTCCCATTCATTAATAAAAGATTTTAGTAGCTTTTATAGTAAAATTAGCCATGATACAAAGATCAACAGTGAAATAGTATATAATATAAGGTTGTTATCAAAACTTAAATAATAAAAAAAACAACTAAAAAAAAGAGCACGCAAATATACATGAAAAAAGGGTACAATGAAAATGGTACACTGTGTACTGACGTAATTTGTAATAACAACGTAATTTGTAATACTGATTTTTACACTTTCTACGTGATTTGCAATAAATTCGATGCAATTTGTAATAAAAAATTTAAGCAATTTGTAATAAAAACTTTACAAGAATTTGCCTATTTACAAACGAAAGAATTATACAACCGTCCAAGAATATTTTAGCATAAAACAAAAGAATTCAAAAAAACTCTTTTACATTGTGGATTTCCAAAAGCATTTGATAATAATAAACATACTATTTTAATAAGAATTCTTTCATAAGGGACTCATTAAGAGATTCGAAACTTTGAACATCACCTTTTTTGCTACAAACCATCGAATTTATTGTGGATAAATGAGAAAAAATTTACAAACTATTTTTAGACTCAAAATAAATAAAATTTCTTAACAAGGTTTAAAAAGGGTAAAAAAAACTTAAGCAATTCTTATATTAAAAAAGTGTGTATTGGGTATATGTAACCAGGGCCCACGCCACTGGAGGCAGGGGGCCATGACCTCCCCACTTTTTTGCAAGGTAATTTTTTTTTTAGCAAATAATGACAAAAATAATCTAATAATAAACCTTCGGCTTTTTTGGCCCCCTCACTTTCAAAACCGTAGCGTGGGCCCTGGTAACGTTTAGAAAGATGCATTAGTAGTGCCTTGTCCGAATATATATACTGATTTTCAATAAATCTCTTTTTAAAAGAAAATTGCTGTTTGGCAAGTGTTAGCAGCAATATTTAGGTACCAGACTTATATTTTTGTATGAATAAAACTAGTATTTTCTTTGCTTATTTTCGATAGTGTCGAGACTGGCTCTTATCTATTCAAAAAAGGATGAACACTCCGTTTCGACTTGGGTAGAAAAGGTTTTGACAGTTGAACCGCATGTGATAAATTTCCAGTTGGGAGAAGATGCAAAACTTCTTTTTGCCAATATACACGATAGCTGCGAATTTGATCAAATAAAGGATGGCGATATCTTTAGTAAGGGTAAGTTCACTGTCCATGAGAATTATTTTCTGCATTTCGCAGATAGCTTTTTGAATAACGTCTTTGTTATTAAAAATCGTTCCCGTGTCTTTTTCCACTTGCCGCCTACTACCTCCGAGTGCGCCAAATAATTTTTTTTTTTTTTACAGGACTTTACTCCAAAGCAAAGGGAATAATTGCAAGGCTTGCCGCAATTATGGAGATATTTTTAAGCATCGCAGGGGAAAATTTCAATTTCAACCCTACATCGTCTATTGACATATCGGAGAAAGCTCTGCAAATTGCAAGAAATTTATCTGAAGTTTGCTTCCAGCAAAGTAGTGAGTATTATATTTTTTATCGAGTAAAAAATCCAATACTGCTGTATTTCTTTTTTGATATATTTGTATATTAGAATTGATAAAATGATTGAAGATGATTTAAAAAATATTTAAAAAACAAATACAACATTGTTGGGATGTTTACTCGATAGACATATGCCTATACCTATCTTTTTCCACACAAGTATATTTTTGTCGAAATTTTAGGGATAAACAAATCGAGGCTTATATCAATTTTACTATCTCTTATATAAAGAGTGCAGAGGAAAGTGAATTTGAAACAATTGTATCTATTGTTCCTCTCTTATTTGACCTATTGCTTTTTCTAGTTATATGCAAGAGTAGGTGATAGCAATCTCTTAATAAATATTTCAACTCACTTTACTAGAAATTATTAAAGTGAATCCATATATGTCAAGTTTAAAAAAGCGAAAACGGGATAGATTTTTGTCAGCATGTAATTGTAGAAAACGGTCTAGTTTGTTTTGTAATTCAGTAATTATTATGTATATAATTATTGAATCAAATTTTTACAAACTTTTAACCTTTTTTAATTAATAAAGAGGCAGCTCATCATTGTAGTAGTAATCGTGAATTACCCACTACTCCAAAGAAAACTAAAGAAATGAAACTTACAAGGAAGCTCCTAAGTATTTCTGGCAATACAATTTCTGGAAAAACTGTCCTTCGGCGGCGGATGCTTAGGGGTTTTAAAGAAGGGACACCTAAAGAGAACATAAAAAAAGTCTTCCAAGAACTTGAGACACTAGGACTTGGAAGATACGAAAACACTGGAGGTAGACATTCAGTAAGTTGATTTGTTGTTAGTATGTAATATCAAGTTTGGGATTTGAATTTAAAGCACAAAGCAGAAATAGTAAAACATTACTTTTAACCATTTTAGCTGATTTTCTTTATCAAAAAAGCACCAGAAGATCTAGAAGAAGGTGCCAAAGGCGAGTTGGAGAAAGTAGGGATATCCTACATTGAGTATTCCAGAATATATCTAAGCAATACAGTGGAATCGTAAGTGTTTTTTTATAATAAATTTCTAATCAGTTTTAGTATGTACTTATTTTCATTATTCTAACTATGCTTAAATCTGAACTTCTAGATCTACTTAATTTATAGCGGTACGGTATGTGTTGTGTTTATAAATATACAAGATCCAGTGGTATTAACACGATTGCAAATAAATGTTATTTTTATCCAAATCACTTTAGCCTAAAAAATGACAGGTATCAATAAATTTTACTGGAGATGTCCTTCTTTTTGGTCTTCTACACAAATGTTTGCATAAAATCTAGATTTCTATCTGTTAACGTTTTAATTTTCTGCCTATTTAAGACAAAACGTCTAATTCTGTGCAACTTTACAAAATAATAGCGTACTGCGGATTAACACTTCGTTAAGAAATTCTTGAAGATTTTGAAATCTCCATAGAATTTTCAGCTTCTTTTAGGAGCTCTAACAATCCTGAAAACCGAAAATGTATGTTTTATAGACACGTATAAGCCTAGGTTCTGAATTTGAATCTTAACATTTTAATCTATTTCCGGTAAATTATAAGTGATCAGAACATGGTGTTTGAGATTTTTACTCGAACAACAACAATCAATTATACTTAATATTGAATTATATTTTTAGGCAACAACATGAAGAAGAATTCAACTCCTCTTTGTTGGAATCAACACAATGATAATAACTTTTAAATTTGATATTTTGTATCTTTGTTACGAAAATGATTTCTCAGGCTAGTTTCAGCAAAAGTAAAATCGTAATTTGAGTTTTTGACAACTATAGTTCAAAAATGTTTTTCTAACTCCTTTTCTAACTCCTCTGTTTCGAGTAGGAGACAAGAAGCGATGTAGAGCGGTAGAAATGTTGTTTTATCTTCTTTTTTTTTTCTTCGAGAAAAACTATATTTTGGTACCTTACTCGACTTCGTAGTGTCTTCTGTACTGTTCATACTGATATATTATTTCTTTTTTCTTTATTGCATTCGATTAATATATATTCTTGTTAAAGAAATGTAAAATAAATATGTGTTTAGTATTGATTATTCTAGTTGTACCTACAATTGAAAGAGTATTCAGTGTTAAATTGTTTATATAGTGTTTGCTTTGTAATTATATTTGTAATGTTTTTCAATTAGCCGTTTAATACTTTGTCTATTAAACCTAGATTTGTTGTCTTGTTTTTTTATTTATTCTAAGTTGAGAGAAATTCTTTAAGCGATTTTAGATTCTTTCTTTAATGATACTCTTTTGTGCTTAATTGCAGGTTAAAAGATATAATATGTATATTACCATTTTTTTTAGATAAATAAATATGATACGAAATAATCTAACTGCCATATACAAACTGATTAAAATGCATGAAAATTTTGGAGATAATATTTGGAAACTTTCCAAAGAGAGGGAAAGCTTTTTTCTGGAGATAATGGGTAGGAACAGTAACTCTATAGAAGAATTACTCCAGTTTAAGGCAGAAGCTGAAAATCTGATCCAAGAGATGCACATGGAAAGTTCTACAAAGCCAATCATCTTAATATCGGTGCTAGAGGCTTGTCGGCTTTGTAAAAAAAAACTGGAAATGAAGTCATCCACACGAATGGTTCGAGTCTTCAAATCCGAAGGATCGCTTAGTGCAAAACACTACACTAAATTTTGCAGAATATGTAAAATTCATGAACACTGTGGGTATTATGTTCATAATAGAAGCAGAGTTTTAGATATGGAAAATTACGAAAAATATGAGGTTTTAATGAGTACCGAAGTGACTGCTTTTCATAAAACATTTTTAGAATGCTATAAATGGGAACTGGTTATCGGAAAAGTTAGTTTTCTCACAAAAGCGTCAATATACAATAGAATGATAAACAGGTTGGTTAATTTATCACGCTTGTTTCAAACTACAAAATTCCTCGATATTAATTCCATAAGAACATATGCCTTAGATTTACTCAAAAAATAAGAACAAGATGAGAACAATCCGAGCCTAAAATTCTATAACTGCAAAAATTAACAAAAGTACGAGCCTGAGATTTCTTGTAAAAAGGGCTTGTTAGTGTTTGATGTATTGTCTTTAAATTAATGTTAATAAATAAATTTAAGTTAAAAAAGTAACAATAATAAGAAAACAAACAACAAAGATTAATTATACAAGGTGTATATAAAAAGAATGAGAATACAGGTATTCAGCGAATACCTAGTTATCGGGACACTTCTTTAAAGAGATTCTTGTTGTGTATATTTCAATTCTCTGTTACTATTCGTGTGTATTATGCATTCAAGGGTTAAATGTTAGTTATTTTGCACACCCCTTTTAGCGCATAGTATATGTACTAAACTTCGCCGCTTTTGTAATATTTTCTGTGCGAAAATTATTACGTGCAGCAGCCTTATATTTGTTATACGTGATTTTTAAGAAAGTTTTTTTCTTTTTTTATCTCGTGTTATAAACTTTAGTTGGCCGAAATAGCGCAACTTCATTAGATAGAAAGACGAAAGTACAAAACATTTGAACCAAATAATAGGGTTATATACTATGAAGATATTTCACCGTTATATTGGTTATTTAGAAAAAACAAAAGCGATTCAAGTCACACGCCCTTGGATAGAAGGCGATTACAAGAGGGTTTTATACTCTATTGTATTGCGGATGTCGGCCAAAAATACCAAATTCCTCTGAATACATGCATCAAAGACAGAAATTTGTTAATTGAAAATATCATAATTCCTTATTATGAAAAATTTAAAGAAAGATGGACAGGTTAATATTCTCTTAATCTTAAGTTGTATTAATGTACAACTTCATTACTTCACGTTTTTTATAGATAATTTCAGTAGTCAAAGTTTGTTCTGAGAGTAAGTAGTTTTTAGTGACAATGAATAAATTAAGTTGTTTTATCAACTGCTTTCATAATAAGTTAGTTTGAGAAATATGTTAACCTACATGTGCTCAAAGTGAGTTTCTTAATTTCCAGAAAGCTAAACATTTGTATGCATATTTGTTACTTCATTTAAGTTTAAATTAGTTTATACAATATCGATTCTTTTTTAGTTATTTATCTAAAATTAACCTAAATAACAGTTTTTAATTTTTTTACATTTAAATTATTAGGCCATCATTGTACCAAAAGTGGTTGTGGAAAAGTACTTGTAATTGACGGAAACATGAAAAATAGTCGCCAGATCTGTGCAGTCAAAAGAGTAACAACTGTTTTGTTTGATTCACTACAGGAAGAAATAAAAACTGGTAAACGAGATTTTTAGTTTTAAACTGTTTCTATAAAACTTAATTTCCTTCGTTTTTTGTAGGTTTGATTTTAAGATACAAGTTCTTTATACAAACTTTTTATAGGGTGTCTGAATTCACCAATTAAGGGATCCAGATACTGCATAGAACATCAAACAAATTCTATTAAATTTGTCGATGAGAGTGCTTTAATGCAATGTTGCACTGAGCCCGAAAGAAAGAAATACCGACAAAGAGATACTGAAGATGAAGATTATAGCGTAACTGAAATTATGGAAACAAAAGAAATTAATGAAGTTATTTTTCATAAAGTAAGGAGTTGGTTTATACTATTTCATTATCTTTACAAGAAAATATTTTAATCATTATCATATTTACGTGTAATATCTAATATAAAAAACCATAATTTATTTATTTAAAAATTAGCAAATACTTTTCGGACTACGTCCGTCTTCAGTGCTTAAAAATTCTACCTAATTCTGGTAAATAATGGCAAATTTATTACCAAATATTCATTACGTGTAATACTTTAGTTAAATATTTGCCTCAACTGCAGGTTTTATTAAACAATGGCTCATTTACTTGGATAAGACGAACCCTACTTCCACAACAGGTTTTACAACATCAGCGTATAACAACAAGGTCAATTTCTGAAAATACATTTGGTCAAAAAAAAATTATTCAAAAGATTGAGAATGGTGATGAAAATGAAGCAAGGTAGGTGATATATATTTTTTATTTCATTTTTTGTCGCCATAGATTCATCTTTCGCAGATTTTTTTCATTTTTTGCGAAATTTAATCTTTTGAAAATTTTGCACAAATTGGAAGATGCTTAATGTTGTATCCACGAAAACGGTTCATATAAATAAATACATATTTTAATGTTTGAATACCATTACCAAACCTCTGACCTTAACCCTAACCATTTTGACTAACCTTGACCCTGACCCTGACCCTAACCATATTGACTAACCCTGACCCTAACCCAACCCTAACCATATTGACTAACCCTGACCCTGACCCTGATCCTAACCATATTGACTAACCCTGACCCTAACCCAACCCTAACCATATTGACTAACCCTGACCCTGACCCTAACCCTAACCATTTTGACTGACCCTGACCCTGACCCTAACCCTAACCATTTTGACTAACCCTGACCCTGACCCTAACCCTAACCCTAACCCTAACCCTAACCCTAACCATATTGACTAACCCTGTCCCTAACCCAACCCTAACCATATTGACTAACCCTAACCCTAACCATATTGACTAACCCTGACCCTGACCCTAACCATATTGACTTACCCTAACCCAACCCTAACCCTACTAAACCTAACCCTGACCCTGACCCTAACCATAATGACTAACCCTAACTTAACGCTATCATTAAACTAATTCTTACCATTTATCTAACTTAACGCTATCATTAAACTAATTCTTACCATGACCCTAACCATAAACTCCTGACGCTAACCCTAACTTTGATCTAACCTAATCCTCTACAAAATTGTTTAATTGGTTAAATTAAATATTCAAAAAATATAAAAAAGTTTGGCCAACAAAAATATTTAAACTGCTGTTTCATTATATCGCATTCTTTATTTTTAGGGAAAAAATACTTGTCGCACAACCCAGCACTATAGAACCTTCCAGCGAAGACGAAAACAAATGCAAAACCGAAAAGTCACAACATAAGTCAAAAAAGCACAAAACAGCAGGTAAAAAAAGTCATAATAAACAGATATTAAAATAATCCATGACACTAAAACTTTAAAATGGCATTTTCCTAAAATTAAAAGTTCATCCAATTCAAACTTTGGCATTTGTCCTATTTTTTGCGTGAACAACTGCACGAACAACCATATAAAGTCGGTCTTTAAAAGAAATACATTTGTGTACTTACATTTTAATTGTTTGAAAGAATCTTCTAATGATAATTTTCCTTTATCTTCTTTCAGGAATACTAGCTATTGCTAGTCCTTGTGGTATAGTCTTGGACATAAAAGAACTTTACAACAGTGAAAGTAAATCACAGGTATACGGTCATCTACATGATTTATTTGATCAATGGGAGCATTCACCAGGTAATAAATAGCTTTGTATGTCGAAATTTCTGTTTTTGTATATTGAGAATTCTGTAAACGAAAGCTATGTTAGCTAATATGTTAAAGGACTTAGAATTTTTCCTTTTTAGCTACGTAAATACTGTAATCGAAACTAAATGGAGTCTACAAATACATTAGAATCTAAAAGCAGGGTCTTTGTTGATGACGTACGATGCTACACAAAAAATCTTTCCATGCTTTGCAAAGTTCTTTTCATGTTCCTAGCAAATTCTTAACTTTTTGGCCTTCGAAACCTTATGTTCTTACATGGTTTGTTATTATAAAAAAACGTGTATCCTGTTTATAAATTATATATGTATTTATAATTATACTTATCCGGTACACCATATAAGTTAGACGCTTTACAGTCACCCAAATATCCTGTACTGGTTTGGTAATTTTTATAATTATTCTATTTCAGATGTTATCGTCTATGATGACGCTTGTCATCTAAAGAAGTACGCAATAAATCCGTCGCGCTCAAGTAAAACTGCAACATCAAAACGTATGTCAGAAATGGATTATGTGGTTGATAGGTTTCATTTCAAAAATCATGTTGACAAATGGTGCAAAGAAAATTGTAATCCGAATAAACTGCAATCTCTTGAAAAGGTATAATTTCCTAGTTTTCTGGTGTATAGTTATAATTTATAAATGCTTTTACGTATGCAATTATAAACATAGGTATCAACAACATATCATAATAAAAAATATTGCAGTTTTTTTAATAAAAATTATTTGTACTTTATTTTAGGTGAACACAGAAACGTGTGAACAGCTGTTTAGCTGGTTTTCTTCATTTGCTTATATGACAAAGCAAATGAATCGCCAAAACTCTCCACTCATCTCTTCCTTACACTTTATTTGATGGATAACCACAATGATATTGTAATAACTGAACAGTAAGTTTGTACAGTAGTAGTTTTAGCTGTGACTTAAGAAACTATAGTAATTATTTTAAAATAATAAGTAGTGATTTTATGAAAGTGGATTACATAATAAAATAGGATATTTTCTCCTTTATGTATATATACACAGTTATAGGATCATGATTTGCTAAAAGAAACTTTAATACTGTACTTTATTATACAAAAATGACGTCTAAAAGAATTTTGACCCTTTGAAATTTTGACCCTTCTTACTCTTTGTTGGAACTTAATGTCTTAAAACTATTAAACTTTTCATCAAGACTTCTAATTTGGCCCATGAATCCTTTTAAACTCTGAACATAACAACCAATCGAAGAAACTACAATAGTAGAGAAAATATTTTACGGTATTATTTGTATTTTTGTAAGGTAAAGAGAAAAAACAGTCTTCTAGACATCAATGCACC
>JAUEKX010416848.1:0-16964 GCA_031834005.1 Dendronotus venustus
TTTTTTATGATTTACCAAATAATTTTCATTCTATTTTGCTCCTAAATTGACTAAAACTTTCGGTTGCTGATTCAGCATAGTTTATTGAAATTGGAACACTTTACTTTTGCTCCTAAATCCAACTTTATTTTAATTAATTTTAATAATTTAATTTAACTAAATTTAATTTTTTTGTAATATGAAACAAATGATGAGAGCTGTGGTCGAATGGTAAAGAATTCAGTTCCTAAGGTGCTGGTTTAAAGTTCCAGTCTGCGTACAGCGCGACCACTGTCACTTAAATACTATAGGTACAGCTGTGTATGTTACACAACTACGGCACGACTCTCATTGATAGTATACTTAAAACACTGAAAAGGCTACAGTAACCAATCAATATAGCATAATGTCAATCAGGACAAATTTCATAATTGATGACCCAAAATAAAAGGAAATCAATTTTTTATAATGATTTATTTGCACAAATCTTATTGTGTATAATACCGGTTAGTTAAGTTAATATGTTGTGTGTCTGTGTGTATGTTTGTTATTTTCAAAATGGTAGGTAAGGTGGCGAAAGAAGACATATCGAGGCGGGCCTCCTACCTAGTTAGTCGATTTATTTTTTATTTTTAATCGTAAGTACGACCTTAATTTTTTTTTCACTTTTTTGAGACTCACCAACTCCACCAATATTTCTATATAAGCTAGTACGACAAATTCTTTATCAAAATAGATCATATCATAATAAAGATGCAAATATATCAAATTAAATCAGAGGAAAAAAATGACAATCTGAAGCCAAACCCTACAGGATTATATCTCAACAGTTCATATAATAGCGTGATGGCGAAATAAAGTAGACATGTCATCCCGTCAATATCTCTAAATAAGGACATCGTTTATTTATCTACTTCCACGAGAAGACAAATAACGATTTTTGGTTATCATTCAAACATAATTGTTTATTTTGAATTTTGATTGGTTTATTGACTTTCCTCTAGCGTTTTGATTGGATTATGTGGGTCACGTGGTCAAATACACTCCACAGGTTTTGGGAAGGATATAAAGAGAGTGTGGATGGAAGGAAGAAATCATTGTGTGAGTGAGCATAGACGCTAATAACAAACAATCAAATTCAAACATTTCATATAATCATTATACAAAAACACCGACAACATGACTGGACGACAAGCTGGATTTGGTTTAACCGCTGAAACGAAACGAAAGGTAAGAACTGTCAATGTTTTATAAACGTTGTAATATGGAATTACCGATATGGAGTTAAATATCAATGAGGAGTATTGGAAGTAAATGAAAAAGTAGTTTTTTAAATAATACATAACTTTTTCTCTTATATGAACAACCTAAGCAATGGTTCAAGCGAGAGTTTCTTAAAACTTTTTAACTTTGAGGCTCAAAAATTTCTTAAATGATTCTTAAAAACACTGTTTCTTGAAAATCATCATTCAAATTAGCTTGACTTGTCGCTGGGATGAAGGTTTAAAAAGCCTGTTGATGATGATAAAAAATAGGATTTGGAAAAGAGTTCAGAGAGAAAAAAAAAATTTCCTATACCCTTGTTTGAGGTGAGTAAACAATTTTATCACCATATTTGGTGACTGTTTATTTTCGTATAACTGATCAATGTTTGTGGGTGTTGTTATAAAAGTCATTTCCTTTTCAACAAATATTGAGCTCTTCGCCGTTGTGTTTTTGTTTCAGATTGATGCTAAGTACGATATTGAGAGCGAACGTGAAGCCTTGGAATGGGTCAATGACGTTTTGGGAGGAAGCTCTGGCATCAAAGGTGTCTCAGGAAGAGAGGATGTACAAAAAGCTTTGATGGATGGCATTGTACTATGCGAGTAAGTTGATCGTGTAAAGGACATCAAAACAACATTAAAAGAACATCAAAATATACTAGCTAGCGATAGCAGATAATATAGAATAGCGAAAGTTTATTAATAACAAAATGATTGTTAGTGTAATAAGTTCCATAGTTCAACGTCAAATTTTATTATTTATTTTGTTTTGATATATTATAAAGGTTGATGAACGTTTTACAACCTGGAAGTATCAAGAAAGTTCACGGGAAAGAAGCTAACAAGTTCAAACATGTAAGAAAATTTATCTTCCATCTTCTCTCGTTTTGAAACACATTATCCAGACTGAGAATAATTTTCTTGGAAATTGAGACACGTTCCAAAACGTATCCAATGTTTCCTTTAACCGTCTCAAGTGCGGATACAAAAGATTTCCCGATTTCGATTTTAGTTGAAATTCCCCTTGATTTTCAATACGTTTCATTCATTCATTTACTTTTGTAGCAAGAGAATGTACACAACTTTCTGATCTCCTGTGAGAAATACGGATGTCAACGTGGAGACATCTTCCAAACAGTCGATTTAACAGAAGACAGGAACATGCCAGCAGTCATTAAAGGACTCCACTCACTTGGAAGAACGGTAAGAGAACTGGTACTGCGAAGAAGAGCATAAAGATCAATTCTCCTTTAAGAAGCACTAAAGAGGATGATTTTATGCTCTCCTACACATAGCCCATCATCGCATGCCTGTAATTTATGAAACATTTATGTAAGGATAAGGTTTCTTGATTTAATTACTAATTCTAGCGAACAATAACAAAAGCTTATACAATGTTGACAACTTATGGTTTTCAGCGGTATTTTTACTAAACGATTCTATATATTGTGTAAATTATGTTTTATTATTGTATAACTGTGTTTAGCAAACGTTTTATACTTTTTGAATCTTTCAGCCTGTCAAGTTTCTTAAATGAAATTTTAGGCATCTCATAGGCTGGTTTATTTACTTATATATAAAAAAAAAAACATTTTAAAAATAAACAAAAAATCACATTTTCCAACTTTTAGGCACAAAAGAATGGATTCAGTGGACCCACCATCGGACCAAAAGTTTCAACACCAAACCCTAGAGAATTTTCAGAAGAGCAATTGCGACATGGGCGTGTTCACGGTTGTTAAACAACGACTTACTAGATCGCAAAACGTTTACCATCTCAACGTTAGGCTGCACTCTTTTTTGTAAATAAGTTCAAGGGTTCAATCTCTTGTTCTTACAAATTTGTAAATTATAACTTGTTATATAACACCGACTACACCAACGCCATTATTGTACATATTTAAAAATTTCTATATAAGAAATGTTCTAAATTAAAAAGAATTTTTTAAACAACTTCAGAAAAATCTTGTTTTAATTAGTATCCCTCCTATACAATACTATCTTTATGATGTCTGCGAAGGAAAGCGAAAATACAATTATCTTGTAGTTTTTTCTCAAGATGATCCTTGTCGTTTTGCTCTCCTACGCATGTGTTTGAAGCACTCTAAACCCGCCTTTGGATATAACGATTGGATCGCCTTTCCTTAATAAATAAAAGCTGAAAAGTTAAGTGCTCAAGTCAGTACTCTCATAATTATTTTTGTGTTAGGTTGTGTCTTGTGACCTGTCTAGTTTTCATTAGAATTTGATATTATTAAATTAAACTATTTATATTATTGCTTATCTCAGCCGGCACGAAAACTGTAAATATTAATTCAGTCACATTATCTGCGTAAATATCAAAACGTTACGGTTACAAACGCCTTTCTTTATAGAAACAATGAATTTTGTACGTAATCAACAATATTTTCTCACAGCCACATTGTGCACAATTCCAAAAAAAACAACAAAAACAACAACAACAACAACAACAACAACAAAACATACAGAAAAACCTTTAATGCTTATTTAAGTTGATACCTTGATGACGTCATTTTAAAAGAAAAATGTATCGAATATTTTATAATCCAAACTCATCCTATGGCCCCTGTGTTTATCGTGTCGTTATAAAGAGAATAGGTACTGGGAACGAGGTTATGCTTCCTCGTAATATCGTTAATACCACCAAGAGTTCGCGTTTCGTGTCTCTTCAGGAGTTTCTCTTATCACTCAATCAATAGAAAAAAAACCATTTTCTACATGTTACACACAAAATATTTTGACCCATAATTGGTTGACAAAAAGAGCGTTAACGGGACATCATTTAGGATCTTAATTGGTGAAAGCTCGAACTAAAATAATGTATATATTCCAAACGAAAAATTTTCTTTGTTTTTTTGGTTTTCCTTTTTTGAATCATATCCCAGGTGACCACCATTTATTCACCTACTAAACATATGGTGAAGTAGGGACCAGAACACACATAGCTATATGTCACAGACAACTGTCTGGTAAAAACACGTTTAACTATAGGGAGAACCGACTTAAAGCCTGTATTCGGCAATTCTTTTTTATGTGTCAATAAACTTTTTTTTAACAAATGTAGGCAGCTCTATTTTATACTATTTATGCACATATAAGGACATACAAAATATAATCGAATTGCGTCAGCGGAGCGAAAGAAAAAAATCAACAAAATTGACACTTATAACAACAAACGACATATGGATTATTGACATCATTTGTTTATACTGTTATGATACATTCTTCAACCATAATTGGTTTAAACGGGGTCACGTGATTAAACACTCCTCCTTCTTCTAACATTCAAAATACAAACAGTCTTTCAGTTTTTTTTAATTAAGACATAGTGAAAGGAAATTGTTTAATTCACATAGCACAAGAAACCAAGAAAGAAACAACCAAGGCTTTTTTACAGCACCAACGTCAACAGCAACTACAACAACAAAAATGGCAAATCGACCTGTTGGCTACGGATATACTGCAGAGACTACAAAAAAGGTACGTACACTTTATTTCAAAATTAAAAACGTGCAAGATTCTAAAACTCCAGACAAATCGCTAAATTAATTTCAACCTATGTATGAATTTGGTCTTTGTCGATTTTCTACTTATTTTCTTTTGTTTTGCGAATGTAAAAAACTTTGACAGTTACTATAAGAAACTATTTAGTATATAATATAAAATATCGTTTTGTTACAAACATGGTAGCTCGGACAACTCTCTTATATTCCCTCATTTTCTCTGGTGCTGAAATAGTTTTATCAACGTCTTTCAATAAAGGGAAATTCAATTTTCCCTGATATCATGTTCCCTTATGTCTCTTAATCTAAGAAAACATTCTTTTGTTATCAACAGTAGTTTCTCTAAGCTATATGTCTGTAAACCACTTCTACATTATGGCAATTAAAAATATTCAAAAACAAAAATACCTAAGGAAAGATCCTCTTCTTTTCATTGTTTGTATAGATAGACGATAAATATGATTCAGAGAGCGAGAAGGAAGCAGTTGATTGGATAAATGCAGTTCTTGGTGGAAAAGAGTTGAGTTACGGTAAAGAGAATGTACAGAACAACTTGAAAGATGGAATAATTTTGTGCAAGTAAGAAAGTTCATCTTTAACATCCTTAAAACGTTGTACCAACCTCTTTTCAACGTCCTCTACCGATCATGAAGTTCACAAATGAGAGGAATACTTAACGCAAAGTATAAGTTTCGAATGTATTTTATAATGTTTCTACTAATCCAACTATAGGTTGATGAATACATTGAAAGCTGGATCTATCAAAAAAATACATCCTGAATCTTCCAATAGTTTTAAAAAGGTATAAGAATTTTCTTTCTTAAGTCATCCAAAGTAACATTGAATCAGACTTTGAACAAATAAGTATGCAGGTAATTGAATCAACACAAATATTTTGTAATTAAGGCTTACAACTATAAAACATACGAATTTTTAATTTTTTTTTTGTCAGATGGAGAATATTTCAAACTTTTTGACGGCAGCCGAAAACTATGGGTGTGCAAGAGGGGATCTTTTTCAATCTGTCTACTTAACAGATGGCCAAAACATGCCTGCTGTTATTGGTGGAATTCATGCTTTGGGAAGACGAGTAAGTGTGCCTACGATTATAGTATAACATTCCTAACACAATAAACAAGTATTAGGTAGTTAAAGGTATGGAATACAAAAGTGGGCTAAGCTATTTGGTGAAAGTCGGGAGAAATTTAAATATCATCTATTCATTTTCTCAGGCACAACTGAATAGTTTTAGTGGACCGTCTCTTGGACCAAAAGAAGCAACAAGCAATCCTAGAGAGTTTAGTGAAGAACAACTGTTACATGGACGTATCCATGGAATCTAGACAAAAACCCAAAACATCCCACCCTCCTCCGTTTGTGTATGAAATTCGTCCGTTTGGTTGTTTCTGTTACCATGACACCCATCCATGGCAAGAATTTTTAAATTATTTTCTAATAGAATGTAAATTGACTATGAATTTCTTTTTTATTTATATCATAACCTCAAATATAAAATATAAACAAATATCAACAGCTTCTCAGTTCATACAGTTCGATTTTCGGTGAAACTAAAACACAAAGCGTAGGAAATTATCCCTATTTTACAGGGGGTGGATAGAGACCATATGGAAGTTATAATTTCACAAGATTGATTATCTAATATAATTCATAATCGGGGATAAATCGGAAAATTTTATAAGAAAATCGGGGATAAATTTGAAACTTTCACATAGTCGTTCAAAATTCTGCATCTGCCACTGTTTTGTCTCATTCCAGGATGATAATCTATTTAACTGAATCTGAACGAATTGAAACTGAAAATATTTTGTTTCGCAAAAACAAGTATTTTTCGAGACGTGATTCCAAAAAAAAGTCTCTTAATAATAAAGTAAAAATGTTCACAATATTCGAATGGCCGTCGGATGGACGTCGGAATAACGTTGTTTTAACGTCTTGCGTTGGCAATGGCAACATAGAAAAATGAATAAAGCATTATTGATGTATCGAATCAAAACCAGCACCGAAAAAACCATTCAGTAACTCAAATTTTTTTTTATACTGTATCATTCAAAGTCCACGATGAAAACTATGGCCTTACAAATACCCTTGCATTAATGCCATTCTTCTTCTTCTTAGAATCTCGATTTGAATAATCGTCCGTAATCAGGCCAACAAACACCATTGTATTCGACACGTCGTGCCATAACTACCTTTCTTCAAGGTTTTCGTTTTTTCTCGAAAAGGGCATCAGTTTCTGTGATTTTAGGTAAAACATCTAAGCCAATTGTTACGCGTATTTCGTCAACTTCTCGTTTCATTGGATTAAATTCGTCAAGTAGTTCCTTGGTACGCGATTGTATAACGGCTTGTTCAACTTTGGACTGCTCCACAGACATTATAAGCTGAAAATTTAAATAATTCTCAAATAACTGACAAAAGTTAAGGCTTGTTAGTATGAGCAAACTTAGAATTTCTAAGTGCCAGTTGTCAAAGTTTGTTTTACCCAAGCACATCTAAATTATCGTGCTTGAACCTCGGTTAACGTGTAGTTAGCTGTATTTATATTGAATTGTTTCATAAAAAGTGTCATGTTTTCATTTTCAACTTCTCGCATTCTTTCGTCATTAAAAAAGGGGATTGTGCAGAAAAGAAAAAAAATTGAACAATCGAAATCGCGCTTTATATGGTTCGATGATGTCAATGAAAACAATCAAATAATAATAATCATTATTAATATCATAATTAGGAAGCACGAAGTCGCATGGTGATAAGAAAAAAGTCTGTACTCTAGCTATCTGAGTCATACAGGTGGACAATTGTAAATGCGCAATGTACGTACTAAAAGAATACTTAAATTTTTTCTCCTGTTCTAAACATGAAAACCCAAACTACTTGTCATGAAATGTAGACAAAACTGAATAAAAAACTGTGCGCTAATTATATAAGGCATCATATAACTACTCCCCTCCCCCTTATTTTCGGTCTCTTTGATGCGGCGCACGAGCTCGAAATTGTTGGTCACCCCTGTATCCTTATCATGTCACAATTTTATTTTTCGTAATGAAGACAAAATTTCACTCTTTTTAAGGGGATTCTTGTTATTTTTCAGCTCAATTTGCCACAGATTTCCCATATAAATATAAGTAAACATTTTATTGATATTGAAACTACTCCTCGAGTATTTTCGTTTCTAAAAAACGGCAATAAAAACACATTTGTTTAATAGGTTACCCCCGGAATCGAGAAATCTTAATCATAATGGCGGATTATATGACACTATATTCTTTGCGATGTGTTAGATTTTCATTTAAATTTTCAAAATATTATTATGGACGATTTTAATTGCTCCTAAATGGGCGACTTTCCTGGAGGAAAATTTCTTTGATCACATGAAGTCTCACGTTTTTGGTGCCCGATCTTTAGTGTTTATGGAGAGTTTATTTTGTAGTATTCATGTTACACTATTAGCAAATACTTGTAGTATTTTTGAAAAGACACATAGGCGCGTAAAGTGAACAAAATAAAAACAAATTTCCAACCTGTCTGATGTCTTTATCGAGGTCAACAATGGCTTGTTCATGTAACTTCTTCTCTAGCCGTAAGATTTCAATCTCCTTTTCACTTTCTTCACTGGTGGACTGTTCTTTCGAATACGTTTCTACTTCGCAAAGTATCTTTGCTTTTATACATTCAAGCTGAGATAATTTTGGCCTGGAAAAAAATAGACTGCGGTATAAGCATAAAATGACGTGATCACTTTATCCATCACGTGATCCAAAACCATACTCAGCTGGCATGAGAAAGGAGAAGTAAGAATTAAAGTTACACCGGAAATATGGTTTTTGTGAGAAATAACTTGTTTTTCTTTTTTACCTTCGACATCAAAAAATAAAATTTTCCCCGAAATTTACTGTAAAATACCACGCAAAAAAAGAAACTAAAAACGTAAGAAATACTGATTTTCAATGAGAAGTGAATAGTAGGATTAAAAGTATAGAAAAGATTCCAAATGGTTGGGAAAAGCGTAACATGCAGTCTACAATTTGAGATTATATTCACTTTAATTTATTGTTATTCTGATTACCTTAAAGTTTTTAGCACCTCCAAATGTAACATTTTTTCTGTATGCTCGTCATCTTCATTCATTTCGTTTTTCTATTTTTTTGTTGTTGGTTATTTTGCTAAAAACAAAACAAAAGTTCCATATAAAAGAAAGTTTTTGTATGAATAATAGTCAAAATAGTCAAAGCCTTGAATATCGAATACGCGATATGCTCTTTGAACACTTTAACGAATGAATAAAATAAAAATATCTAGTCTAAACGTAACTTAGTTATCTTTACTTAGTTCTTTAAAACACTTCCCAATTTTAAGTGATAAATATATATAATTTAAAATAAGAAAAATAAAATATCATATTTTAATAATATTAATCGAATCGGTAATATTCAGTCCATTCTTATTCAATATATCTACATAAAATGAAAGCCATAAAAATAAAACAAAATTGTATGTTTGCGTTTAATTAATTTCTTGGAAGAGAATTATCTTGGACACATTGCATGACGTCCTCCATCAACAGGTATAGTTGATCCAGTAACGAATGAAGCAGCATCTGATGCTAAGAAAGCAATAACTGAAGCCACTTCTTCTACTTCACCGTACCGACCTAATGCATGTGTTTCTTCACAATGTTTCAAAAACTAAAAAAAATAAGAGAAAAAAAAGAAGAAGCTAATTATGGTATATCAATTATTATGACTTGGAAAGAAAATCAAATCGAGAAAATTTTATATGTTGATCGGATTTCCTGACAAATTGTTGATTAAAGCAAAAAGGTATAAAAATTTAAAGTAGAATTTGATAGCCCCAGATACCACTTTTAAATAACACAATTAAAACGAGGGAATTAACATTTATATTCAAAATCAAAATATTTATAACTGACGATAGCAACAACAATATATTTAACCTACCCGGGGGAGGGAGGCAATTAATAAATACCTGTTAGACACCTTATTTAAATTTTTAATTATTCACTTCATATATATATATATTGCTTATAACTTTTAATAGGTTAATGGAATTAACATGAAATTATTCAAAAAAGCATGTTCAATGTAATAAAAATATTATGATGACGTCATAATTCTATAATGGGGGCCTATATGGTATTTTTTTCAATTTCATCATCCCAGGACTTGATTTTTAGGAGAGAAAAAAGGTGTTCATTCGTTTCTAAATTTGATTAGCTTTTACAATATCGAAGTAAAATTAAAAATCTCTTTTCGTTGTGAAGATATAGATCGCCAAAGTTGAGAGGTATTTTTAAAATGATCGAACATCAAAATGACGCCACATGCCATGCCATGGATTATCAAGCATTATTATACTTTTTTTATTAGCAACTTCATTCAAACCAAATTTAAATTTTGAGATATTACCCTGGGATTTTTAAAAAGGCCCAGGCTAGGTAGGGTTAATACGATTTTTATGTAACGGTTTTAGAATCTGTAAAACTGTATAATAAACACCTAATCAAAAAAATAAACCCACCTTTGCATATGCTTCTTCTGACATTCCACCTCGTTTGTGGATTTCTGTTCGTATGACACCGGGATTGACAGCATTTACACGGACTTTTTGAGGAGCAAGTTCCAATGCAGTTGTTCTTGTGAATTGGTCAAGAGCTGCTTTTGACATACAGTAAGTGCTAACACCGGGGAACTAATAGGAAAACAATCATACAAAATATTAACTATAAAAAGTATAGAAAAACTATTTTCGATTAGATTAGGTAAGGTGTTAAGATGACACACAAACATGAAAAAGATACTTACAGATCGGAGTCCTGTTACACTTGAAACATTTACTATATTTCCTAAACAAGAAAAGAAAAAAGGTTAACTTCTTTCGAGCGCTTATCAACCCCTAGATCTCTCTCTTATCCAAAAAGAAATAAATTTATCTCACCTTTCGTTTTTATTAGGTGTGGAATTGCCAGTTGAGTTAAAAGAAATACTGATCTAAAAGTAGAAAAGAGACTCTCATAATCTAATAATCCCTTCACATTTAATAAGGAAATGAAAGAGCTTGATATTGCATGGTCCTGTTAAATACGCGATTATGTATAATGGTATATTGAAAAATGGTTTAAGAGCAGAACAAATTGTAACCGAGCTAGACATTTTGTGTAGTCAGGCTTCAAGTTGGTTATTACAGTCGATTCCGTATACCAGAAGGCAGAGGATACTCAGGTACTACTTCTTGGAACTGTACCTTAAGTTGATATTCATTTGTCTATCATAATCTCCCATAGCTGTATTTTGACAAGATCCATTAACAATAACACCAGCACTGTTCACCTGTTAAAGAAATAAAAAAACCTTGTAAATTTAAATTTAAAATTTTAGTTCCATGTATGGCATGAGCTACTCCTTAACAACCAAAATCAATTTAATTTCTGACTGAAAGGTCAAAAATAAAATTCTGCTTTTCTATCAGAACGTTTACACGCTAATTAATTTAGACAATTAATTTAATTAATAAACAACTTCAACATTGATGTTATAGCATTGTTAGTATCGAATAGTTTTTTTCAAAGTATATACAGTATATATTATTATAAGTTTGCTATTTGAAAACATGATAAGAAAAACAAGATTTTACCAAGACATCCAGTTGTTTGAAATGATTGATAGTCTCATTCAATGTTCTTTCTGTATCTTCATCCTTGCTTAAGTCTCCAACAATTAACAGAACCTTCAAAAACAAAGATATTTTGGAAAACATTCTTTGCATTGAAAATATTTAATATTTATATAATATTTAAACGCAATAATGATATTCTCAAAAAGGTTTGCTATAATTTTAATAATTGTGATTGATAAAAAAGAAACACTGATATAAAAAAATAATTCCACTTCTTAAATATTTGAACTGCTATTTTCTTATTTGAGAACATTAAATTAATTTTATAAATTTAAGCGTTAAAAAAAAAGTCCATAATAAATTATTTTTAAATAACTCTATAGGAAAAATGTCAAATGTAAAATGGAAGCTTGGTTCCTACGAGGTAACCACATTGCATTAGCACTACATTAGCTCGTTAGCAGATTTTTAACTACAAACGTAAACTCATAACATACCATGAATGTCTTATCGATAGACCATAGTGAAACTAAGCTTTACAAGAAATCTCTACCTTTTCCTTACTTGGATTTATCTCTTCACATTTTGTTGCAATTGTTTTTAAGTTTTCTTCTTTTCGTCCAGCAAGAGCCAATTTTGCACCATTCTTTGCTAAGTAAATGGCTGTACCAGCACCGATACCAGAGCTTGCACCTAAATGTCAAATCAAATATTTTGCAAGAAATTTGTATATAGCCCACCACAATAAAAATGGAAAGAAACAAAAGAGAAAAACAATAAAAGCACCCAACCTGTAATTAACACTACTTTTCCACTGAAATCAAATGACATGATGATAATGATGTAGAGAATGTTTAGTAAACACTTTCTTATTATATTGTATTGGACTAAAAAGAAAGAAAAAAAAAACGTTCCATTGTCAATATGTAATTAGTAAAATTTAATCCAATCCAATCTGTGCAGTAAGTTACTGATGTGGAATTCAGCAACTAATCTCCCAGCTCTAGTGCAATGGAAACAATGGGTAGATTTCTTTGTTGTATAGTTACCAACAGATTTGCGTTTTTATAGATTTCCCCAATCCATAAAAACGCAGTTTCTCATAATTGATTTGGCTAATAAAAAACAAATCACAAATTAGAAAAGTATTTGAAAGCATCTATTATTATTGATCATTGTTATGAATTGAGTTAAAAATATTTACACTAGAAATATTGGAGCATGCTAAAAAAACAAAACATTTTCTATAAAAACTAATGTATGAATTTGTGTTTATTTTCTTGGAAGAAAATTATCTTGGACACATTGCATGACGTCCTCCATCAACAGGTATAGTTGATCCAGTAACGAATGAAGCAGCATCTGATGCTAAGAAAGCAATAACTGAAGCTACTTCTTCTACTTCACCGTACCGACCTAAGGCATGCGTTTCTTCGCAATGTTTCAAAAACTAAAAAAAAACAAAACAAACAAACAAATACAAATTGAAAAACTATCAAAGGTAAAGCAAATGGAGGTAAAGCAAATGGAGGTAAAACAAGTAAACTTTACTAAATAAACCCACCTTTGCATATGCTTCTTCTGACATTCCACCTCGTTTGTGGAGATCTGTCATAATTACACCAGGATTGACAGCATTTACACGGACTTTTTGAGGAGCAAGTTCCAATGCAGTTGTTCTTGTGAATTGGTCAAGAGCTGCTTTTGACATACAATAAGTGCTAACACCGGGGAACTAATAGGAAAACAATCATACATAATATTACTATAAAAAATATAGAAAAACTGTTTTCGATTAGATTAGGTAAGGTGTTAAGATAAAACACAAACATGAAAAGATACTTACAGATCGGAGTCCTGTTACACTTGAAACATTTACTATATTTCCTAAACAAGAAAAAAAGAAAACTGAAAATTAACACGTTTAAATGCAGCGTAAATCCATGCTTATAATTTAGATAAAGGGAAACTCCTCAGTCTTATTATATAAAGACATAGGTTGGTCTGTCTATGTTATTATGAAAATATCATGGCAAAAGAAAGCTTGTAGAGACTATATATCCAAGGAACACAGACTAAATTGGGAAGCAAGGTGGCCAGGCTTTAACCAGGCAAGTGAAGTCGTATAATATCACAATAGCAAAATAAAGCTTTTTCGATTTATTCAGAATTTTAGAAGACAGGGATATAAATATAAATACGTGAAATCTCACCCTTTGTTTTTATAAGGTGTGGAATTGCTAATTGAGTGAGATAAAATACTGATCTAAAGTAGAAAATAGTATGCTACAAGCACAGTAAATAAGAAACAAAACCTAGATTTATCTTCGATAACATTCAAGGCTATATTTGTGGAAGGAATTCAGAAATAAAAACAGAGTACCAGAGCAAATTTTGCTGGTTAAATTGGTAAAGACATTCTCAATTAAAAGTTTCCCAACGATGAGTATATACATATTGTTGGTATTACAGAATGAAAACAATCAATCAGTTACTAATATCAGAATTGATTCAAGAAGCTTAGATCAGGTCGTACATTAAATTAGATAGAATTTCTCAGACTTTTAGTTTAGTACCTCGTTTATGTACAGAACAATTCAAAGAAATAAAACTGTAGAACTGAGTTAGACAAGTTTCTGTGATCTGATTTAGATGCTAAGGTACTTTTTAGTTTGTACCTTAAGTTGATATTCATTTGTCTATCATAATCTCCCATAGCTGTATTTTGACAAGATCCATTAACAATAACACCAGCACTGTTCACCTGTTAACAAAAAACAAAATGTTGTAAATTTAGATCTAAAGCTTAAGTTCACATGTATGGCATGAGCTACTTATTAACTATCAAAATCAATTTAAGGATACACATCATCTCTTGAGGTGTCACATTTACTTTTCTTAATATCATTTAATCTGTTTATTTTTCGCCTTTAAAAGTATATATATATATATATTCAAAAAGCTCTCAAAATTCTCTTTCTAATGAATCTTTTATGAATTTAAAAACATATAATTAAATTGATATTTTTTAATCTGCCCACTATCTCAAATAATAAGTCCTCTTAGCTGAGGGCTAGGAGTGTTTTTTCTTTCTTTTTCAATTTAAATTTTGCTAAATTAATTTTTTTACATTAAATTTCTCTTTGAGTTACAATAACTTTTTTTTCTATATATATACATATCCAGCTTATAGAAAAAAGGGAGACAAAATTTTTGGACAAATTATATATTGAGAACACAATTCATTGTACTTCAAGTCCTCAGTTTAAAGGTATAAAGGCTAACTTATCATTTGAGATACTAAAGAAGGGTTTATTGAGAGATTTTTTATTGTGGGAAAAACGAATTTAAAATTTTTGAGAGCTTTAATTGATGTGTGAAGAAGAAAATTATTCATTAGAAAGAGCAAAGATATTTTAGATTTAGATAAATAACACTTCAACATGTTTTAGCATTGTGAGTATTATTATTATTATTAATCTGTATGCAAAGAACATTGTGGCCAGTAATAATCCAAATAATCAATTCCAACAAATCCATTGTCAAGTTACAGTTGCATTCCCTGAAGTACGTTCCCAATAAACTGCTTTGTCTCGAATGCTCCTTAATTCGAGCTTATAGATGACGGGTTGTTTACCCGACATAGCACAATTTACATTGTGGACAATATAATATGTTATATACAATACCACTCTTAAGGGGTTTCAACACTTGTGTTTTTAACATTGGTAAAACAACTAGTAAAATTTATTTTACAGGGCGAATCAATTCTCTTTAACGATTTCCCATATTTATTAGATACTTTTCCCCTATACTGTATAAATATGTACAGGTTTCCAGGTACTGCATGCTTTGTGAATCATTCTATCATAGCATCTGGTGCTAATTCATGGGTATGTCGATAAGTGTAATTTTTCTTTTCCACTGTTTTTATATTGTTTTGAGAACTGATGATGAGATCTAATTCTCAAAACATATTATTATTAAGTTTGCCATTTGGAAATCAGAAGAAAAAGAAGATTTTACCAAGACATCCAGTTGTTTGAAATGATTGATAGTCTCGTTCACTGTTCTTTCTGTATCTTCATCTTTGCTTAAATCTCCAACAATTAAAAGAACCTTTAAGAACAGTAAATGTAATGTAATCAGGAGAGCTTTAATGTAAAAATAATAAACTTGATAAACAAACATGTGTTTTTTTATTTTCTGTGAAAGAGAAACAAAATATAGTCTTAGATGCAGAAACCATACTCTATAATGTCATGATAATTAATGTGTTTTCTTTTGACATCCGTGATAATTGATGTAATTTCTCTTTTTTAGCATTTTCTTTTAAAAATTGTAGATATATACTTTTCAAAATACATTTTACTGTACTGACGATGACGTTAAATCGAAAAGCTTTTATATAAAATAAATAAAATTTTTGTTATGTACTTGATATTTATTTAACATATATATTATTGCATGGCATTAAATATTCATCACATATTATTGTACAAGTTTGAATAGTAGCATCTCTAGTCATCTCTAGATTGCAATAAAGCAGATATATGAAATTGAAAAAACTACACAGGTTGGTGCTTGAATTTGTACAGTCTGGATGTGCAGTATTGATACTAATACTGAAAGGATTAAAATATGTTGTTAGATTTGAGCCATTTACTAAATGTTTGAGATCAATGTTGACTTTGTTACCAATAGATTAAAAAAAAGGTGTTGAAAATCAGCAACTAAAGTTTTAATATAACTGTAAATTTATACCTTTTCCTTACTTGGATTTATCTCTTCACATTTTGTCGCAATTGTTTTTAAATTTTCTTCTTTTCGTCCAGCAAGAGCTAACTTTGCACCATTCTTTGCTAAGTAAATTGCTGTACCAGCACCAATACCAGAGCTTGCACCTAAATATAAAAACAACTATTTTGCAAGTTTTTAGATATAAAAACTTTTATATATAAAACAGAGAGAGACAAACAATAAAGCACCCAACCTGTAATTAAAACTACTTTTTCATTGAAATCAAATGACATGATTGTCATTGATTGATTTTTGAGTATGTAGAGTCTTGATGTAGAGTAGGTATTATTGAACTGAAACGAAAAGCATTTCATTAAAATATTAAACTATGCATACATCTTTCATCTTCCAGTATATATATATTAATATTAAGCTGGATACTAATTAGCCAGGAAAACCTAGCCTCTTTTCCTTATTTCACTTTTTCATTTCAATCTAATACTTTATTTTTATTTTTTTGTGTGTAAAAGAGAGCTAGGTTACACTTTGCGGACAGTATGTCTGCTATGGCTAATTGGTTAATAGCTATCACATGATAAACATACCGACTTGCGACTGTAATAATAAAATAAAATAAAAATTTCTCAGATATGAAAAATAACATATATATATATATATATATATATATAAAACTTAAAAATATGCAGTAATAAACATAAAACTAAAAGAGAATAACGACTGCAGGTTGGCAGAAATTTTCGTCTTCTTACGAGACTTCATCAGCTATAAAAAATACAAAATGCTG
>JAUEKX010416958.1:0-16961 GCA_031834005.1 Dendronotus venustus
TATTATTATTATTATTATTATTATTATTATTATTATTATTATTATTATTATTATTATTATTATTATTATATAATAAGTGAAAACAATGAATTATGAAAGATAATCAGATTTTATTTCCAAACAAAAGTGGTATCCAACAGTTCAGAAGTCGAAAGAAGAAATTTGAATGTAACCGGCTCTATATAATAATTTATTAAAATAAAACAAAAAATTTAAGAAAATTATAAAATATCTTAAACGCGATTCTAGGGGGATATACTATAACATACAATAAGCCACAATGAGGCACAATGAACCACAATGAGCCAAATCTAGGCACAATAAGCCACAATGAGCCACAATGAACCACATGAGCCACAATGAGCCAAATCTAGGCACAATGAGCCAAATCTAAACACAATGAGCCACAATGAGGCACAATGATATTCTGAATACATTATTAGAGACAACTATCAAACAAATGTCGATGCATTAACTTCCAGTTGTCATTCATTATCTTAAACCAATCAATTCCAGATTTTGAAAGAAAAAAAATCATTTGACACATGTGACCCACATAAATTAACAACTCTATCAGAGGCCTCATTTTTATTGCTTCGTATTTTTATAAGAAGCCTTTTAAACAACCTTCAGTTAATTTTTTATTCAACATTATTTCACAAAATTCTATTTCTAGAGTATGTTACAATTATATGTTTTTGGAGATACAATCATTTTTACTTTACTTACAATTTTACCTTTATCACTTTCGAACGGAAAGGGGAAGATCCTTTTTCTGGATTCATATTTTATATAGGAATTTCTTTCTAGTTGTAAGACTTTGTGGTATAGATAGGGTAAAATTTAATCAGAGAACATGCAGTGACATAAGTATCAATTATTAATATTTAGAAATATTAGTTAATAGTATTAATAAATATCAATTTTGGCTGGAGAAAAGTGACAAAATCTGTAAAACTGACTATTATTCCGACTTTCTTATTTGTTCACTTAAGTTAACTTTCTAAATAAACAAACTCATCTTATGCCAAGAAAATGGCTCTATGAAGTTTCTTAGTGTTTTGAAGAATTCTATCCTGATTTGTTCTTAAACGATTTACCCTAGAATTACTTAGGATACTGCAGGCTTATACAACTTGAAGTTATACCACCTTGTTATTGTTTGTAAAGACATAAAACATACAATAATTAGTCAAAATTAAGTTGACAAACAAACCAACAACCCTAGAATAAAATAAGTGTAAGAAGGGACGATCAACACGATTTCTATCATATGTGTTCACACCAATATAAAAAACTAATTTGTTCAAACATTTGCCAATCTCAAGAATCTTTTCACCGACTTGCTTATTATAACGCATTATGCCGAAGTTAATTTTCTTATCCCACGCTTATTCATTAGCTATATCAAGTAACTCAGTGAGTGACTCATTGTACAGTCGTTTAAATCATAACATATAATATCATTTTTAAATTGCGTCCCATTGTCCGTTTCACCATCACAACCACGTATCGTGATGACATTTATAGTACCATGTAGTTCTGTGAAATTACTCTGTAGAAAAAGGATGATTATATTGTTTTGCACTACAACAGGCTTCCGAGAACTATTTTGTTGATTTTGATCGAGATACTTCACTTCGTTGATGTGGAATTCTTTTGCTGTTTAAACAATTTTAAGAGTGTGTAAACAATTTAAGCTTTATGGTGTTTAATTTTCTTTCACATTGTTTGGGAGTCGTATTGCAAGATGTGTGATACCAATCTAAAACTCGACTACTTTAAGGGCAGAAAGTTTCCCGGGCAGAAAGTTTCGCGAGGATGGAAAATCGCGAAATTTCGCGAATTTAACTTTCGCGAATAACAATTTTAGAATAAATTTTACTGATAAAACTTTTGCGAATCCTCCAAAAACTTTACTTTCGGGGGAAAAAACTTTCGCAAATGACAATGAATGAAGAAATTTTTTGTTGAAAAAACTTTCGCGATTTTTAGAAAAACTTGACTTTTCGCGAAAAAAACTTTCGCGAATTTCGATTTTACTTTCTTACCTGGCAGAAACTTTCGCGAAAAAAGGCAAAAATCGCGAAAATCGCGAAAGTTTCTGCCCGCGAAAGTTTCTGCCCTTAAGTATGTATTGCCCTCCAAAATGTTTTTTAGAAGCCTTACCCTATAAGATAACTTCAAAATTATAAATGCTTTTTTATAAGAATATACCTTACAAGAAAATTCAAAATTAAATATTTAATGTGTACGATTTAAAACGAAACACTACAAGCTTTTTTTATAAATTTTTGGCATAATCCAAATTCCCTACCACCTATTAAACGCTGTTCTGTTCATTTACCAGTTGATCCATGTTCTTTCTCTTTAGCCTCGAGTTTTGGAGGTTATAATAAATGTTTCAAAACACTCTCAATAGCATTTGTCATCGTAGAATAAAGATCATAAATCTCATCCTAAATCCACCAGAAGATCCATTAAATCATCCATATTCTTCTACTCATTTCCTGCGTCCCATAGGAAAATACGTTCTTTTTTTTATTCTACGTATTTTCCAAAAAACATGATGATTTACTGTTATCATTTTGATTGTTTGATTGTTTCCCACGAGCAGTTTTTTTCTTTGGTTATAATCTTCCATAATCAAGTTTTTTGAAATAGAATAAAAGAAATATTTTTTTCGTTTCCTACCCTTCATAATAGCAGTCTCATTGAGTTGGTTAAACGTCCTTGTTCCATCAAAGTGCAATGCATGGTATTCATAAAAAAAGTGATTTAAGGTCTTCAAAAAGAAAAGTGAAGTATATACACCTTTGCTTTGGGTAGAGAAACAAAGTTTGTACCGCCCCGTGACTTTCGCCACTATGATATTTTATATCGATGATTACGTTCTCGATCAAATTATATAAAATCAATTTTGTTGTTCTCGATATGTAGTATGGAATAACGGAATAATTTTAACTTCCTTTCAGACAACTTCTGTCTTTGAAACTTGGAAGACTTGTGTCTTTTAAGTTCAAAGCAGTTATTATGATCAGGATTTTTGATAACATCAATATTTTTTTGTGAAACCAGTCATTATGATACATACCAAACGGTGCTTGAAATTTCAGATGTCTTGGAATTTGTTTCAAGTTAGACATATCATCATGCGTAGACACAATTATGACAGCAACATATCCATTTGAAGTTTGTAAATTATGTCCAAATGATCTTTTTCCAATATATCGCCAGCGAAGATGACAAACGTTCTTGTATTTGGAGGCTCAATGCTCTCAGCAAACATCTGTAAATATTATTTTAAACCATTGCCGTAGGAATGGGGGAACAGTGGTTTTTCATTAATCCCGATCAATGAGCCAATTATTGACTCACCAAAGCAAGTATAAACTGATTTTAACCCATAGGCTTTTGACCTCGACGTTGGATATGATGCCAATGTGACTAACGACAAATTCATATATGCTTCATTTTGATATTACTTACAATAATGGTTTGATATTATAATTAATTTCGCTGAGTAGAGTATTGAAGTGTTAAGAACAAATATTTAGAACCAAAGATTGTGACATCTCTCTTGCTTTCACATCTCTTCTTCATTTTGAATGTCATCCAACATTGAATAACCATCAAAATCGAGGAAGAAATAAAAATCAAATGTAACTTAGTCCAAATCATCTTCAAGTATGTTTTTGATTGTCGTACTATGTTTAGAAAAAGAAAAACACTTCTTTCGATATGCTTTACAATGCACCTCGAACTTTTTAATTTTCTTATCGTTATTTTGTAACAAAGTAGCAACTATTATAAAATAGTTATTAAAAGCACAGTTCTATATTGCGCTTGCAATGAACAGCCTTGACTGAATTCGACTGGCAATGCACAGGACTTTTGCAGTTTAGGAAACTGGTCTTTTAGGTTCTAAGTGAATTTTCCGTTTCCATATTGTTTATTGCTTAGAAATAAACGTTAAATTCATGGTTCTCTAAATGTATTTTTCATGGTGTATTCTTTGGGATAAGTGAAAGTGTTCTTTAAATAGATTTCGTTGCTAACGAAGGACAATTACTTAGATTAATCGTGTTTGTGCAAACGCAAACAAGTACTATGAAATTTGATTCAAAATCAGAAGTCAACCAATAAACTTCAATCTTTGACCGCGCAAAAGTCTTGTTTGGCTCCTATAATGTCATTAAATACAATAACAATATAGCATTATCAACATATTTGATTGGAAAAATCTCCATGGGTGCTATTCTACTTACATCTATCTTTCAGAGGGTTTCCTCTCTTAAACTATGTAAAAAAAGTCTACCTAGGTATGAAGAAAACTGAATTATTGCAATCTATTTCCTCAAAGAAAAAGATAGGAATAGGAATGCAAGCATCTTGTAGAAGATAAATATAGATCATCGTCATCATCATCAGTGTCTGTGAAGTACTGTGAAGTACAAACTTATTTAGTTCAATTATCTCATTAACTGACACTCTAAACACCTCTAATTAATACAAGAGCGGTAAGCTTCTTATAGGCCTAAGAGAGACGTAATTATAAAAACTTCCTTTCTTCGGTTAATAAAGAAATTCCGGTTTCCTCGAAACTTTATAGACACACACAGTGGAATAAAAACTCTCTGAAAAAAACCTGCAATAAATGCTACGTGTCGGCTGGCTTTTCTTTGAATAAACATCAACACTTCTAATAGACTGACTACAGGAGAGAGGTTAATTAATGGAAGGTTACAATCGATAAGATAAACAATTTTAGACAAACGTTTTTGAAACAGCGGAATAAGGGCTGAGCGTAAAATGAAATGCTCAAAATACAGAAATATAAAATCTCCACGGGTATATGCGGAGAGATTTTAAAACTTAGATTCTAGCCTGGCTGCTACTTAGCTTGGTGTGTAGTTCACGTACGAGCGCTAATAAGAAGTATGCGCATTTGTGACATACTTAAAATAAAGGCTAGTAAACCATCTAGATTGTGGGGGAAAACATTTTAAAGAGCAGGTTCGATATCCGACAATTACTTGCAGAGACGGTTTGGCAACAACACCAAGGAAAATTTGAACGTGTTTTAATTCTTCAATATATAATCTATTTTTATCCGTCTAAGAGTGATGTAATCAAACCTATCGATATGGTAATGGTACTTGGAAATTTGTCATTTTTCCTTGAGGCAGTTGGAAATATTTTTATAAATAGTTTATTCATTTTGAATTCGTTTTCGAAAATCCAATTTGAAATTTCAATTCGAAAATTTATTACCTCGTACGTTGATTGCGGTATTTTCTTGAGTTATACCTAGACACATTTACATATCGATGTATTCCAATACCTCGAAGTGTGATTGCCAAGTACAACAGTATTTCTAAACTGGAACAGAAACTCATTTATATTTGAATAACTTGTTGAAAATGATTATTTGTGCATACAGGATGAGTGATATTTGAAAGTTTCTGGTAAAGATTTTCACCTGTCAAAAGGTTAAAACATAGAAGCCATTATCATGAACAATAACTGTTTTTTTAATATAAAAAAGAAATTTAATTACCTCATATATAATATGTTATAGTAATTAACTCCACCAGTGCTATCGGTGCTATTACGACAGTCACACCGACCCACACCAACCCATAAAAGCGTCACACCGACCCACACCGACCCATAAAAGTGTCACACCGACCCACACCGACCCATAAAAGTGTCACACCGACCCACACCGACCTGTAAAAGTGCCAAACCGACCCAAATAATTTCTTATTTTCGAATATATCATATATTATCTTGTTCTGTGCCTCACTTTGTGTAACCTATGCAAAAATCGATAAAATAGATTAGCCAATCTCTTTACTTTATATATTTATCCTTATTATCCTGTCTAATTATTTTTTGACAATATTTGTTTGTTTATAATAATTAATAAAATTGGACCTGAGGCTGTTTGTTCTTTATTTTTGACTATAGTGAGAAAACTGTGAAACTTGTGAACGTTGTTGTTAAAATATTACGGCTCTTTTTATCCTTATATTATTAAATTTATAAAAACGTCACAACCGTTAAGCCTCGGTTTGTTTTTATTTTGTTCTTATTTTTAATCTCAGTTTGGTTTTGATACTCGTGTTCTTATAATAGTTTTCTTACACAAACAGCAATGTATTACATCTACTATTATTCGCAAACACACTTTATTTTTCTAATACTTTGCTAGATCAAATACCACATCAGATTATTCCTGTTGATGAAGAAGCTCTACAAATTTGTGATAAAACAACAGACCGTGTCACAAAAAAACGTCCATGATTGTGATCGGAAAAATCAACTGACTGACACATTCACAGTAGATCATTTGTTATCTAAACTGTCTTCGGACGATGTGGTAGTTTTGTCTTGTTTATCGCTAGTAGATCGAGTTGGACTTCCTTATACTTCAAGAATTATTTGAAACGAGACCAAATCAGGGACCGCGGAGGGAAATTTTGTTTGGGGGGGGGGCTAAAATTTTAGAACCTTCCGCCTACTCCCGGGACCGGGAAAAAAACTTTTAAAGAGAAATCGGGCGTTGTATAACACATTATAAAAGCAAGATTAACATCTGATATTACATATATCTTATACAATTTGTTTTACATGCTTAAAATATTACATTTATTTTAAATCTGTTTATGTGCGAGATAAAAAAAACTTTATTTATGACAAAGTTAGGAGGGGCTATAGCCCCTTTAGCCCCCCTGCTCCGCTGTCCCTGCAAATACCATTAAAAAATATTTTATGTATTCCAATGTGTGATGGTATACATTTCCAAGGATATATAGTGAATATAAAAGAAAGAAAAATAATTCATATAGACTCCTTAAGTAACAATTCAACAGAAAATCCAACATCAACTGTAATTGGAAAAATTCTCTTCGACGATGAAGAATTGACATACGAATCATACTTTAATCAAAGAAAGCAGTTTGATTCTAATAGTTGCGGAATTTGGTTAGTTTCCGGAATTGTTCCCGGAATTACCTCATATGTACTCGGTTTATCGAGTATAATATATCGAAATCATTCTTTTGACATATGTTATAGTTTATTAGAACGTAAATCTTCTGAAGAAAACCACGAAAATAAAAGCTCTCCTCAGATTACTGCCATTAATTCTTGCAATGAAGGGCAAATGAAAATATTTACTTCGGCTGAATTTCTTATCAACATTTTAACAAGTATTCCAAAACAATCTGAGTATTATCGTAAATATTTCCCAAAAGGAATCAGAACAAATTTCTTTTATGTTACTGACTCAAGTCTCTCCGACGTTAATGCAGACGATAACGGGGCGTACACAAAGACAAGACATACGACAAAACATAACCATTATGTAGATGGTAAAGTAATTGGTGTTCATCAAAATGGTAACAGCTTTTATTACAATAAAAGAGAATCGCGTAATGTGTATTCTAACGTATATGTTTCTTCTGATAGTACCATAGCTATTCGGAGAAATTACGGAAGAGCGAAAAGCTTTCCTTTGACACGAACAGTCATCAATATTTCTGTTCCTCCAATGATCCTGTACTACCCTATGTTGCTGTCAGCTATCAGGTAGATTCTTTGATAACTGAAAATTCAAGTGTTTTGTGTCACGGAAATTCAAAGAAAAAAATATTCGGCGAAGCCATTTATAAGAACTTCCAAAGACATCTTAACCAAAACCGGCACCATTAACAGCGAATCTGGGTAAGTTTTCGAGTTAAAATCCCAAAGTAGTGAGTTGAGAGATACAAGACAAGTTTATAGACAACAGCATAATGTAAAAACGGAGCCAGAGCCCACGTGCAAATCAGATTTGACTGATGAATTATCATCACTCATAAATATGCAACGAAAAAATCAAGACTCTATCAGAACGGTTTCTTGTCTACGAGATAGCTACTAAGTTTTCCTCGGTAATGACACTCAATTGAGAGATGTAGCTATATTTTGCTGGTGACCAGAATGGTGTTTTATCAATTGACACAACAATCAACCTGTGCTCAAGTTGGATCACTGACACTAGCTATCAAAATGTTCGTTTACATCGTTCGTTCGTTTCGTCTCTATATGGTAAACATCCAATCTTTTTGGGACCAACTAATATTCATTTTGAGAAAGATTCATTCCTATTTAGTCGGTTTGCTAGTGAAATGTGTAATTATCAACTTAAAAGTAAACTTAAAAGTTATTGGTACCGACCAGGAAATGGCTATTTATAATGGTTGTAACTCCCAGATAGAAGACCTCGAACTTCTTTTATGTGTGTTACATTTGGAGAAAGCTGACAAGAGAAAGATTATGCAGCTAAATCCACAAAAAGGTGCTTTGAAGAAAATTGTTGCTGATATCTACGGTTGTCAATACGGTTCTGTTAAAGAATATGGTCTTGCCAATGCTACTAACCCTGAAGATTTAAAACACAAATTGAATGAATTGAAAAAACGTTGGGAGTTACTTTGTCCCGGATTTCATCAATGATCCTGTAATAAAAGGAAACACATTTTTGAATCTTGTGTTATTGAAAGTGCACGTAGAAAGACCAACGTACAAGGCTTATTCTACAACAACTCAATTGAATCGCTTCATTTCCAGGAAAAAGTCGAGCAGTGTTTTCAAAAAGGAGATGTTTCTGATGTTATCGTTACACTTAAAGCATTGATGGAACGCCAACAAAATGATGAAGTTAGAGCAATTTTTTGTTCAGGTTCGTATCGCCTCGGTCAAAGTTTTATGAAATTTGAAGTTGATTCACTAAAGTGGCATTCCATGGATACAAAGAATAGGCGCAAACACGTTGATGCTTACAGACAATACGTTTCATCACTGGAAGATCAATACCAAAAACCTGGGTCGGTGTGGGTTGGTGTGACGCTTTTATGGGTCGATGTGGGTTGGTGTGACACTTTTATGGATCGGTGTGGGGGTCGGTGTGACGTTTTTATGGGTTGGTGTGGGTCGGAGCGCAAAATGGTAAGGTCCATAAACAACTCTCCCCCGGAGTAATAGAAAAGACGCATAATTACGAAAACACATAATTACGGTAAAACACATTATCTTCCTCATCGGCCGGTCATCCGTGACGAAAAAAAAAACACAAAAGTGAGAAGTGTTTTTTATGTGTCCTGCGAAAGTTACAAAAAGGGAGAGAAGTCATTGAATGATGTGTTGTTTCCCGGTCCTTCCTTAACAATAACAGAGTTGCTTGGTGATGTACTGTTGAGATTTCGAAGCTACAATTATGTCTTCACAGCCGACATTGAAAAAGCGTTTTTACAAATAGAAATCACACCAGAATATCTTAGATTTCATTAGATTTTTGTGATTTGAAGACACAATAAAAAACGTTGACTTTGAAAACTTTGAGAATAACCAGCTCGTGGAATACAGATTTACCAGAGTTCTTTTCGGTTTAAACGCCTCGCCTTTTCTTCTTCAAGCAACTTTGAAAAAACATGTCCTGGACAGTGACAATGATTCTGAGTTCAAGAAAAAACTACTTGATTCACTTCATGTAGACGATATGACATCAGGTGCAAAAACGTTTAATGAAGCCAAAAGTTTTTATGAAAAATCTAAGGAATTTCTCAAAGGCGGAGGTTTCAACTTGAGAAAATCAAACTGCGATGAACTTGAAAAAAAAACATTTATAAAGAATTTCCTGAGGATAGAATGTATTCATCCGATCAAAAGGTCGGATTCCGATTCCCTATTCTTTGACTTTGCTAAAATCAGAAAGAAATTCTTAACAAATCCTACGAAAAGATCGATTCTCCAAAGTATGGCTTCAATATTTTATTCATTGGGACTGATAAACCCTATACTTGTAAGTTTTAAGAACTTGTTCCAAGAAGTTTGCGAGGAAAAACTTGCTTGAAATGAATAACTCACGTTTTCTGGCAGTTTTGAACCCAGTCACAAACAATTGAAGAATCAGTCCAATATGTAACACTAACAACGTGTACAACAACAAGAGCAATTTATCTCGATCTCGCATCGGACTGTTCAGGATTGAGTTGCGTCAACCTATTGAAGAGGTTAACGGCGGTGCACGGCACGCCAAAAGTGATGATATCATAATGGAACGAATTTTATTTGTGAAGAAGTTCACAAGTTCACAAACAAGGGAACATTATGGAAGTTCAACGTACAGAAAGCCCCTTGGTTTGGAGGCTTCTTTGAGAGACTGGTACAAAGCGTCAAACGGTGTTTGAGAAAAGTGTTGACCAATGCAAGGTTGGCATTCGAAGAAATGCTTACAGTATTAAAGCAAGTAGAAAACATCATCAACAATTGACCACTGACGTACTTATACACTGAGGAGAACATAGAGCCGCTTACACCAAACAAACTTATCTACGGTCGAAGTATTGACGATACGGTCAGAAACAATGACGCAGAGCGTGATGTCAGTAATCTAGAGGAAAAATTCAAACATCTTCAAAAACTTTTAAACAACTTCTGGAAACGATGGAGCAATGAATATCTCGTTTCATCGAGGAAATCTTCCCTCGAAAAGGAAAACAGTAGAAAACAACACCCACATATCGGTGACGTGATCGTAGTCCATGATGACAATTTGCGTAGACAATCGTGGCGAGTCGGAAAAATTGTCAAATTGTTGACAAGCAAGGACGGACAAATTCGAGCACGTGAGCTCAAAACAAGCAGTAACAGTAAAACTGCAATGTTACAGCGGCCAGTAAACAGACTATATCCTCTGGAACACAGACGTTCTAAGGAGGTTACAGAGACCGGAAATCCAGCAATAAAATTTGTTGACGATAGAAACATTGTAACCAATCCTTTTTTAACCCAAGCGGTAGTCCGTTGCTTTCAAGCTCTTCGTAATTTGAAGTCATCAGAATTGAATATGTAACTCACTATATAAGGTGTCTATCAACCTATCTATTATTCCCGGCTGCCATTATGAAATATGGAAAATAGGAATCTGGTGACTAGTATACTCGTACCTAGTCTTTGTTTTGCGCGGTCGGAGCTCAAAGGTGAATTACCAATACAAATATTGAATTGAGCGTACGTAGTGACAAACTCCTTAAATTGCCGACGACAAGTATACTTATGTTTGTGTCTGAAACCCGTAATATATTTGATTATTTAGAAAAAGTTTGAAGTTAGGGAGGTTCACATGAAATATAATTTTCGCTCAAATGGCAGTAAACATGTTTGGTGTTAGCCAACATATCGTCTTTTTCGCAACCTTTGATAGTTGGATTTTACTGTGAAATTGAAAATTCTTAAAACCGAAATATTGAACCGCTTATAATACCGCATATTTCCAAAATTGTCAACAATTAAAGGTTTTAAAACCTGTTAGTGAATACAGTTGGCTGATGACCTGTGTTGAGTTACTTGTCCGTAGCACAGTACAAGACAGAAATGCAACGTTTGGTACGCCTGGAACACCTCTTGTGAGCCGTTCACAAATTACAAAATACAAAGTACAAAACGGTTTGGGATACGTGACGATTTTATAATATACCATAGCTATGACTAAAAAAGAGGCTAAAAAATGCCTGCTTATCCAAAGCTAACGTGTCATCGCAATGTTTTATGTCATTAATCACGTGATCCAAGCCGTGTGTGTTTTTGTTTGAATGCACGTCACGGTCACGGATTTAGAGGGTCGACGGCATCTGCGAAGGAGAGTTAAAAGAAAATTATCATGTAATGTTTCTTAGATATAATTACTTATTAACTCTCCTACACGAGTTCTTGTCGATCCTTTATATCTGTTTTTGCATACTTATGGTAGATTAATACTAATTGGCGTACTTTAATGTCATATTCACTACGAAGTAGAAAATCCACTATTACACTAAATTACATTAGTTACACTGTTGCACTAAATTCTACTAGTTACACTAAATTACACTCTGACACTAAATTACAATGGAATTGATTACCAAATAAAGAATTTACTTCCATTTATCAGATTCTAAAAATAAAAAATAAAAATTCTCAAATCCTTTCAAAAATTTGTATAAAAACCTTAACAAACAGTTCGCAGGATTTTATCTACAGGGCAAAATACTGACATTAAATTAAAACTTAATTTGTACCAATTAGATTTATATAAAGATAGTATAATATATAAAACCTAAATAATGAATACGCAAGACCGTTCTTTAGATATAGAAGGAAAAAAAAAATTTTTTTGAATTATAAAATAAAGAGAGTTAAGTCTCCTTAGTATGTCTCGATGAACGTATTAAAAACCTCTAGAAAATACATTAATACTTTGTGGTAGGAAAGGTATTTTTACTTGGAGAAATTGATAACTAACTAGGTAACTGGCTTCCATCTATCTTTTCTGGACGAATGCTATGATGTGAAGATGGCAAAAAAAAGTCCGTGACTTATTTTAATGATATCTTCTGATCAAGTTTTATCTGTTTTCAACTTGATCATTTTCTTTATATCAGGATAATGAGAAAAACAATTTTCAAAAAAACAATGCAATCAACGTGAGAAAGCATCTCTCGAAACGCAGCCTGCATTAAACATTTTGATTCATGACATGGTAAACTTATGAAATATGTTCTTTTAAAAATGATTAAGAAATGACAATTAAATTTTGTCCGACACAAAACCATAGTTTTAACTTTAAAATTCGTAAATGTAAATCTTATTAGTTTTGGAAATTAAATAAATACACTCTTTAAATTCAGGTAGGAGCTGAGCTGTTTTTTCTAAACATGTATGTATGTAAACTGGGTATTTAAAAATTAAAATATAAAATTATAGCAAAAGTCAGAGATTTTCGGAAATACAAAATCACAAACTTTCCACATGATTTATTTATTAATTGATTTGAGAAAACATTTTAATGAAGATTAAAAGATTACACTAAATATTATTATAAGAATGAATTCCCCTTTCCAAAAAGTTTAAATTTCACGAATAACGGCTATGTTGACATGTTGACGTCACTTTATCAAAAAATATATTTGACGTCAAAGAATATAACATAACAAAAAAGCGAAATTTTTAAATTAAAGAAATCAGTATTGATATTGATAAAGTTGAAACGAGTTCATAGCAATTATTAATAAATCAATTATAATTAGTCGGAATATTTAATAATACTTTTATAAAATTTTGGTCATTTTATTGTGCGAAAAATGCCACAAGGTAAGAAAGGTGTCTCTCAACAGGGAAACCGAAAACTGAAGAAGAATCTTCATCAGTCTCGCCTCGAGGGCGAAAAACATCAAACTGAGCTTCGAAGCATGGAAACATCGATGAAGGAGAAAGATGATTCGGTCAAAGATCTTCGAGCACGTCTAACAAAACAAGACGATGAATTGAAGCAGATTCGAGATGTTGCATTTGAATTCAAGGAAATCGTTAACCAACTTCAAACCCAAAATGGAGAGTTGCAAAGCATGGCTTGTAACAAGTTAACCTTGATGGTTGGATTAGAAGAAGATAATGCAACATTGAAAGGATCATTGAAAAAAAAAGAGGAAATTATTGAAGCAAACGTAAATTGAAACTTTCTGATTATTTTACTTTATTAACATTTCTAAAGAAGAATTTCTTTTTGAAAATTTTAAAAATTTATTCAGCAAAATTTTGAAAGATTTTTGAAACTTGTTTTTTACGCCTGATTTGATAACGATATCGAGGACTCGCCCCTTAAAATGAGTACTTTAGTGGGGTTAACTGTTTATGTCTTACTAAGTGAAAAACTGTTATCTATTTTACCAGGAGGCTCAGCTTCTATCTACAAGACAAACAATCTCAAACTTAGAGAAGGAAATAACCGAGATGAAAGCGAACACCAAACAGATAACAGAAGATTTTCTGATAAAAGAAAGATTGTTTCAAACTAGACTTGACAACAGAATTCAAAACGAGTGGAAGCTGTTTAACACTCTTATGGAAAAGGTAAACAAATCTTTTATTTTATGATATACTTATTACCATCAAAATTACCATCCAGATCTATGTGATATGATAGAGAATAATTTTGTCTTGTTATTAAGTATTTTAATGTTTGCTTTCAGGCTTTTGCAATGGAAATGACTGAGAGTCACATAAAATATGGCCTAACTCTATTGATATGGATAATTAATTTTAACTTTGCAACGATGGCCAATTAATTGGTGTGTGAGGTGTCCGAAATAACATGTCTTAATTCTGATGGCCGTGACTTTGGATAATAATAACAAGGGTTGATTGATGAAAATAATTTGATCTACTTTTAAATGGTGGTAAATATGGTTAGCTCTAGTCAGCATCAATTTGAGCTCCAGTTTTCCGATAGGTGGTGACCCTCGTTAAATAAGTTAGTAACGTTGTAAGTGCTTTTAAAATTATTCAGCTTTTGCCTTAATTAGGATAAGAAACTTCACAAAAAGAACCAAGACTATCATACAGCCATGCAAGTCATCTACAACTTAAACGAAGAGATGGAAACAAAAGCATCTGAAGAGAAGGCGAAAACTGAACAATTGATGCAATCCTTCCGAGAAAAAGGGAAATTATTGGAAGCCGAACTACGAAGCAAAGATGAAATGATCGCTGGATTGAACGAGGAAATTGAAAGACAGGTCTGTAGATCTACAATAATAAAATTAAAGAGATATACTTTTATCTTTTACTTTATTCATTATATATTATATATATATTTCCTTTTCTTAATTTTATTTCTACCTCTGTGTTTGGTTAGTTGAAAGCTGACATTGTTAGTTTTCGCTAGGGCGGAGTTTGAGGCGGTAGGGCGTTTTTTAGAGGGCGGGAATCATTTTTTTGGTACTTCCTGATTGAACTTGCTTGTGAATTTTCAACCCTTAATATCAAGTTTTCCGAAAGGTGTTGGGCCTCACTTGATAAATTGTAATAACATAGGTGCTATTTATTAATTTTACAATTTTTGCGTTAATCAGGACAAGAATTTTAGTAAAAAGAACCAAGACTATCATACGGCCATGCAAGTCATTTACAACTTAAACGAAAAGATGGAAACAAAAGTAGCTGAAGAGAAGGCAAACACTGAGCAATTGATGCAATCCTTCCAAGAAAAAGGAAAATTATTGGAAGCCGAACTGCGAAGCAAAGATGAAATGATCGCCGGATTGAACGAGGAAATTGGAAGACAAGTTAGTCTATCTATAACAATATAATTATTTTCTTACCAATTTTTATTTTATTCTAAGACTCTCCCGGTTAAATGCACTAAATAAATAGACATAGCTGTCTTATTTAATTTCTAGTGCCCTCACCTTTCACGAAATGTAAATCAGCCCTTATGTAGACTATATAGTCATTCTTTAAGCTGTTTTTGAGATCGTACATAATTGAATTGGTTACCGCACCATTAAGCGGTAAGAGGTTCGAATAGCTATACAAAAATTACACTGGTATCCAAAAAAACTTTGGCCTCCTGTTGCTTTACATGGGAATAAAAATTAACTATTAAAAGATTTGACAATAAACCACATGCTTGCCGTCACACATCAAAGGGTGCACATACTATTTTTTCAACTAGAATAATAAAATTATTTTCTAGGATATTAATCTTAACCAAAAAGTCGATGAAGTTAAAGTCATCAGAGAACTCTTCAAAGACAAGGAACAAAAGTTTGAAGAGGAAATGTGTTTACACAAAAAGCAAGCCGAAGCTATCGCCTACAAATTAATGCGTACCACCAAAGAGCTTGGCTTTAAACGAGTGGAACTGGACGCGGTTGCTTCCGGTGTAAAAACCAAAGTGGACAAGCTACGCAAGGCTGATGAAAAACTTAAAACTTACAACAAAAGATTGGATGGCGAAAACAAGAAACAGAATTTCTTCTTCAGATCGTGCAATGCTTTTTGTCGTGGCAAGAAGAGAGTTTTAAATGATGACGTAATCTATGTTGTCGGCGAAAAAAGGAAATCTCAATAAAATAACATATAAATGGATTTTTTTAAATATGTTTTATTGTATGTAATTTAGAATTTTTAACTTGCCAATTTTTTTTTCAAATTTTTTTTATCTTTTTCTCTCTTTTTCGCATAAAATGTTCCAAAAACTCATGTCAATTTCTCAAACGGGCTATTTGTAATTTTGTATCAATAATTAAAATAAATACTATTATAAAAAAATATAAACATATTGAGTATGTTATGATTGAGACCCGATCAAATGTCGGATATCGGATTCCACACCTATAAATGTGTTTAATATGGAACATCTTTTTAGAACAGGGGTCCTTCGTGTCCTCTTCCAATGGATTTATAAGATTTTTACTAATTTATCGTCAGAAATGTTCTTGATTTGGTGGGAATTTAAATTTGTGAATGGCCAAAATCGATACTTATCTTTTTTTAACTTTTTATTTAAAAAAATCCAATCCAATAAAAAGACAATTGGATTTTTATGTTGAAAAGATATTGCACACTTTTGCATAATTAAGTTAATAACATATATTTTGCATGGCATGTAATGTTCAATTGACTTATAAAGCAAATAAATATCGAAAACGTTACCACGGTTATCATCCGTTTCATTAATATCTTCATTCACTGTTTTCGTTTTTGTTTTTAAGATGGAGAAAAATGGAAAAAATATTATTTCATTTTTTTGGTTTTAACGATGGTAAATACGTTTAAATTTTGCCAAAATAGAGTCTTGGAATCCTATTTTAAGGTTGGGCGATTAACTGGTTAAATTAAAATCAGACTACTACAAGATGGAAAATTTCCTATTCACGTGACATATGCGCATGCTCAGAAGCTTTTCTGTTCTAATCCTCCGAGGAAAGTTTTCTGTAGGGTAAGTGAGTGGAAACCGTAAACTGCGTTTATTATTATTATTATTATTATTATTTCATTTATTATTATTAATCGATATATTTCTTGTATCCATAATATGGTTCTTCTTACAAGATCATAAATGTTGTATACCTGTGCTTAGCGTTAAAAAA